>CM062809.1:361841314-362013918 GCA_031772625.1 Pinus tabuliformis
ATGCTCAAATTCTAATTCCCTTCAAGATATGGAAGGACATTTGGATAAAATTCAAAGAGGATATGTGTCTCATCATTACCTATTTGAGTTGTAACTCTATGATATTTTCTAGGGATCTAGGGAGAGAATAATGGACCTCCATTAATGAGGTAGCTCCTTATGTTCTTGTATAAATAGGAGAGCCTTCTCCTTTCAAAGGCATGTGTAAAGTTGGAGATTCCTTAATTCCTCCCCTAAATTTATAAAATTAACTCCCCTAAATTTATAAATATAATAAATGGGCGAATCTCCATGGTATATAGGAAAAATGGAAGGCGATTTTATCAATAATATAATATGTATATATAATTTTTTGGCGAATCTCTCACCAGGCATGGCGAATATTTTACTCAATTATAAAATCTTATAAGATCTTGGCGAGTCTTTCACTAAATAATAAAACTTTGTAAAGTCCTAGTGAATCTTAGCATATGCTACATGCTGGTTTAATTCCCCCATTTAAATAGGCTACATTTCAGGTGAATACCATGGGTCAATACCATGTGCCATTTTGGTGAATACCATGGGTCAATACCATGTGCCATTTTTATTTTTATTAGAATATTTTACTCAATTATAAAATCTTGTAAGATCTTGGCGAATCTTTCACTAAATAATAAAACTTTGTAAAGTCCTAGTGAATCTTAGCATAGGCTACATGCTGGTTTAATTCCCCCATTTAAATAGGCTACATTCTAGGTGAATACCATGGGTCAATACCATGTGCCATTTTGGTGAATAAAATGGGTCAATACCATGTGCCATTTTTATTTTTATTAATTCTAATATTAGGGTTAATAATGGTTTTTTGCATGGTATTAATAACAATCTAGTCCATGGTATTTGTCCCATAGTATTTTGGCCATAGGTTTCACCTAAATATAACCCATTTTTTAAGTGTTCGTAAATATAAGGTGACTTATGGAGTAAATATAAAAAAATGTTTTATTTGTTTACCATACCTCTCGTTTATTTATATTTTTATTAATTTACCATACCTCTTTTACAAATATGGTATTTGGCCCATAGGATTCACTTAAATAAAACCTCTTTCTTGAGTCTTCATAAATAGAACAAGGGTTATGGACTAAATATAAAAAGAGGTTTTATTTATTTACAATACGTCTAGTTTATTTATATTTTTATTTATTTACCATACCTTTTGAGTAAGTATAAAAAGACATTTTGTCTATTTACCATACCTCCACTTTACTTATATTTTTATTTGTTTACACCCTTACATGTATAGGTGACTTATGGAGTAAATATAAAAAATGTTTTATTTATTTACCATACCTCTCATTTATTTATATTTTTATTAATTTACCATACCTCTTTTATAAATATGGTATTTGGCCCATAGGATTCCCTTAAATAAAACCTATTCTTGAAAATGGGCGAATGGTTTCACTTAAATAAAACCTATTCTTGAAAATGGGCGAATGGAAGGTTGTAAGTCCTAATTTCAAGGGCTAAATTTACCTTTTTTACCCTCTCCCTTAAAATAAGGTGGGCTATTTGAGGTGATTTGTAAAAATGTACTATGATACAAAATATTCGCCCACTAAAAATTTAAAACCCCTTAATTTCACCAAAGGGCGAACATTCGCCCCTAAAATTATCCTTGGACGAAGTAAAGGGTCTACAAGGGTAATGAATTAAGGAGGAAGAACATCGAAGGTAGGGGAATTTTTCTAGGGCTACAAACAATCACACGTGCGAGGAGGAGGAAAAATCTACGGATATGACAATAGCGACAAGAAGTCCATAATCTTGTGTTGTTTGGGTTTGAAACTTAGGCCTATAAGGCCTCTCATTGGAGCGAAGAAGAGACCCTCACATACAAAGGAGAAAGGAACCAAATACACCACGAAACCTCCCACACGTGCAAGGTTTAGGGTTGCAATGCTACCACATCAAGTCTACAATCTTACATGAAGAAGAAGCTTGATTGGTGAAGAGAAGAAAAACATCATCCTATGTGAGTAGGTACACTTAGGATCAAGAAGAAACATCTCTTCTAGAACTAGCATAAGAGAGCCTACCACCAAGGAGTAGGAGAATGAAGTGCCAGAAGAAGGAGGACGAAGTGCCGAAAAACAAAGTGTCAGAAGAAGTGTCAGGGAATAAGGTGCAGAAAGAAAGAAGGACTTGACTTGTGCTTGGAGGATACTCTTGTCAGGGGTCTAGGGTTTGATATTGATCAATATAAGCTTCAATAAGAGAAATTCACTCAAGGGTTTTCCTCTCAAGAGAAGAGAGGTTTTGGCCTTGGTAGAGAGCCAACTTCGTGTGTTCTTGTTTTTATGTTTTGGTAGCAGTTTGATGAAGTACACACATATTCACTAATAAGAAGAAGAAGAAGAATAAGCTAGTAAGGAGAAGTAAAAATACTCCACATATTGCTATCAAGTAATGAAGAAACACACTATACCTAATTTCCCTATATTCTTCAACATGGTATCAGAGCTAAGGTGACACATCAAGGAAAGGGAAACTCAAGAACACTCATCAAGAAAGGACATCTACAAGGTTGAAGCACCAAGCCTAGAAGTCTCAACCACCTCAAGGACAAGAAGCTCTACAATCCATCATTCATCAATGAAGTCTATATAGCAATAAGAAGATCCTTACTCAAAGGAACCTACAAAGAAGAGTAGATTGAAGCAGGACCTACATCAAGCTACAAGTCGTTAAGAAAATCTCATCCTCAAGTAAATCCACTTGGAGAAGGCAAATTGAAGAACATCAATATCCTAGGAATGCAAGCCATCAAGTCTTCAAGGAGGAAGAAAATCCATTACATCTCAAAATCTATCAAGTAAGTACATGTCCCCTTATGAATATACATCAACGCCTTTTTGCAAGGAAAACAATAAATTGGTAGGTACCAATAACTTTCTTGCATGGAAGAAGAGGACTGATTTACTTCCCAAGGAAAACGAACTTCTAGAACATACCAAAGGGAATATCACTATTCCTTCTAAGGAACAAACTCAAGACTTAGCTAATTACAATAAGGATGAGACAAGAGCACAAAGGATTCTTATAGAATCAATCAAAGACTCTCTCATACCTTATGTCTCCAAATTTGAAACATCAAAAGAAATTTATGATAAGCTAGTAGAGCTATTCTTGGTATCCACAACTAGAGAAGTAATATCTCTAAGGAATGAATTGTACAAGATGAAGATAACAAAGGAAGTAATAGCTCCCTACTTCATGAAAATATCTGAAATGATTGGTCAACTTCAAGAGCTTGGGGAAGTCATGTATGATAGAAAGATGACAACTATATTACTCAATGCTCTACCTAAGGAGTGGGGCAACTTCACATCAAGCATATATGCCAAGAAGGAAGCAACCACACTTAGTGAAATGTGGTCTCTATGTAGGACAGAGGAAACCAGACTTAAAGAAAAGGAATATGTGGGATCAAAGGAGCAATAATTTGTTACCATGGCTAAGAGAAAGGGAAAATTTGGTAAATTTTTTCCACGAAGAACAAACAACAAAGACATGTCCAAAATCTAATGTTTTGGATGCCAAGAATATGGACACTACAAAATGAATTGTCCTAAGCTTAAGAAGAACAACAACAACAAAAGAAAAATGGAAGAAGCTCACATGACTCAAGAGGCGAAAGAAGAAGAAAAGAAGCAAAAGAAGGAAGACCCTCCAGATCTCTACTATGACTAGGTCAAACTCTTTACTTCAAGTCTTATTTCAAAGTTTTGAGTATGATAGGAGTATGTAGGAATAAAATAAAATTGTATGGTTAGAAACATCTTCTAGAATCTAGAAGCACTAAGTACATAGAGTTCTAGATACTCATGAAGATGTAGCATTTATAATGAGAATAAAAATGCATGGGTAGAAATATCTTCTAGAATATAGGAGCATGGTAGATATAGCTCAAGATATTCATATATAAGGAGCATACCTAGTATAGGACCTCATCCATGATGAAAAAAATTTGATCATGATCAAGAATCTTAGAAGACCTCCATCATAAAAAGAAAAGGAACATTTGCAAGAAAAGGGTCTCTAAGATCCTATGATGGAATCTTCAAAAGAAGGTTCATAAACCAAAGAAGATGCCTCATTGGGAATCCCATTCATGGGATTCAAGAAAAGTATGATATGCAGGCAAGCTAAGATTAAGCAAGAAGGGCCACACCAAGGACAACCAAATGAAGCTAAGATTATCAAAGGAGAATCAAGATGAGGTATGCATGCATTAAAGTTTATTCATGTTATCATTTGTATATTATTAAGTCATGGGAATAGTTCTATAACATGATCAAGTACGAAATAATCTCTTTCACCAAGAACATGCTCGAAGGCATGTACTACAATGAAATGAAGGTCAACAAAAGAATATGCTCACATAAGGAGTATAAGATTGCTGACTATGAAGCAAGAAGAAATGATGAATTGTCTAGGAAACAAGTAAGGAAGAAATTATTTCACAAGAATCATAATATGATTGACCTATCTACCTAAGAAGGAGCAAATGAAGAAAGAGATCAAGCATGGGAGGAACACCATGATCACCGAGAATCATTATCTAATAAAATACTTTGAAGATATCTACCGAAAGAAGGCAGGACAACTCTAACAAAGGAAGGAAGGACCCTTCACACCTATGAAGGCCTTGGAGATATAAAAGATGTAGATAATTGATTCTACTTTACAAAAATATCGTGATGAAGAAGCCATCCAGCAAAAGAAAAAGCAATGTTGAAGCAATATCAAGATGAAGTCATAATGGGCTACTACATTAAAGCACGTAAACAAGCAAGTACAATGAAGCATCCATGAGAACATTATTCCAAAACATGGACAAGATGAAAAAGGAGTAGCCAAGATGAAAAGAAAACTTGATGAATGATAAGAAAGCCACTTTCCACGAAGGAAGAAAGACATGACAACCTAGGAAGGAAAGTGATTGATGGATGGTGCCCTACCTAGAAGAATTTTTAACAAAGACTTCATGACAAAAAAGAAAGGAAGGAGATCAAGCAGCTAAAGAACCCCCGAAGAAGTTGTTGATAAATGAAAGAGTCCCTAGTTAAGAGGGAGCTCTGACAGGTCCCTGATCAAGAGGGAGTTTTGGATCACCCCTTATTACAAAGGAGTCACAATTGTGTTTTCCATTTCATGGGTCAGGCACTATACCAGGACTAACAACCGTAAGTCTAGATGAAGGCCATCAACGGAAATGTAGACACAAGATAGACACAACATTATTGTATTCAATTGGGAAGAAGGAATGGGAGGATTAGGTAATCATCTGGCATCTAATACTCTTTAAGGATGTGTAGGGCATCCAACACAAGAGTAGGAAAGAGGACCGATATTCTTTAAGAGTTGGGAACCCAAGACAAGAATAGTCCTTGAAGGTCATACTCAATGAAAACCCACGTGGGTATGTACCTTGAGAGACAATAATGAAGGTGTCTATAAATCATTGGTCTTGCCAACATTATAGCTCATGGTCTCATGAAGAGATGGAGTTGTTAGTCAAGGCCTTGCACTATGACAATGCTTATGGATATGATGCTATAACATATGTATTGCAAATTCAGTTTCTTTTATGTGAATTCTTCAAGATTGATAATAGCCAAACACCTTGTAATGTTGTATGAATACCTCCCTAGTTAAGATGGAGCATTGAAGAAAATGTAACTAGGTTTGCTCTTCATAAATGTACTTTTGATATTTGTATTTAATCAAGAAAAGAAATATTATTTTTATGATATATGTCAATGAGTTTCTTTCTCATTGAAATATGTCTAGCACTAGTTAAAGTTCTATAGGTGAGTCAAATAGTCAAAAGAAAAAGGTTGAATACCTTAAGGGCATGTTACACCTTGTATAAATATGTATTAAAGCCAAGAGAATACCTCCAAGAAAATTCAAGTCTCCTCCTATAATAAGGCACCATCAAGAAACTCCTTCAAGCATGCAATACCACCAAAGAATCCATCCAAAAGTAAGACCTCAAGTCAGCCAACAAACAGTTGATAAGTTGGCCTCCTAGTTAGCCTAAATGGAGGGACAGTCCTCTATATATAGAGGTTGTCCACTCCTCTATAACGTATTCAATCAACTCTAAAATCTGAAAATAAAAGGAGGCAAAAGAGGAATGAAGGAAGATGAAGTAAAGGGTATACAAGGGCAGTGAAGTAAGGAGAAAGAACAACGAATGTAGGGGACTATTTCTAGGGCTAGAAACAGTCACACATGCAAGGAGAAGGAGGAAAAATCTGCGGATATGACAGCGGGGACAAGCAGTCCATAATATTGTGTTGTTTGGTTTTGAAACTTAGGCCTATAAGGCCTCTCATTGGAGTGAAGAAGAGACTCTCACATAGGAAGAAGAAAGGAACCAAATACACCAAGAAACCTCCCACACGTGCGAGGTTTAGGGCTGCAATGTTGCCACATCAATTCTGAAATCTTACATGAAGAAGGAACTCGATTGGTGAAGATAAGAAAAGCATCATCTTATGTGAGTAAGTACACTTAGGATCAAGAAGAAACATCTCTTCTAGAACTAGCATAAGAGAGCCTACCACCAAGGAGTAGGAGAATGAAGTATCGGAAGAAGGAGGATGAAGTGCTGGAAGAAGTGTTAGGGAATAAGGTGCAGAAAGAAGGGAGGACTAGACTTGTGCTTGGAGGATACTCTTTTAAGGGGTCTAGGGTTTGGAATTGATCAATAGAAGCTTCAATAAGAGAAATTTGTTCAAGGGTTTTCCTCTCAAGAGAAGAGAGGTTTTGGCCCTAGCAAAGAGCCAACTTCGTGTGTTCTTGTTTTTATGTTTTGGTAGAAGTTTGATGAAGTACACACATATGCAATAATAATAATAAGAAGAAGAATAAGCTAATAAGTAAAAGTAAAAATACTCCACAAATTGTTATCAAGTAATGGATAATCACACTATACCTAATTTCCCTAGATTCTTGAACAGTTAGGCCCTTTTGATCACATGACATGACCTTGATCCAAACATGCCACTTCAACAAACAAATCTACACCTAACATACTTATCTAGGCTGCCTACATTCATCAACATATTTCTTGTCACATCAAGACTCCTCATACTAGAAAGCTCTAATAGATGTTCAATTTAACCTTTAAGTACTCCATTAGCCTAGTATAGGGCTCACATTGGGCTATCCTTTGGATGCGCTAACTATGGAACAAAGACATTACCTTTATATATTTAGAAAAATCAAAGTACATAAGAAAAACTTATCATACGTGGTCCCGGTGTAATTCCCAAGAGCTCAGGGATTTCCACATCAGTCCATAGTGGACCAATCACAACTTGCCAAGTGGTCCCTTTACCAACTCATCTACCTTGCATACTTTTCCAAGTCATATAGAACACTAGCTTGGACATTTTATTTTAAAAACTACACTATAGTGCTTGGTGCCTCGGTAGAGACCTAGTGTTGAACCTCCTATTTCCATGTCACCTACCATGCATATGTTATGACCAATCAGAGACTTATAGAATAGACATGTCTAAGTGTTGACATGTAATTTCTATGTGTCACATGTCAATTGTCCAATTTTCCAAAAATGAGTGCCATGTGTCACTCACCGTTGCTGCCACATCATCATATCTACCACCTATTGTCCACATGGATTCACATCATAATACTTCCACATCATATCAGTTATCGAATTGGGTTCACTTTAAACTCCATGCATTTTGTGAGTATGATATAATTTGGACCATTTAATTGAATTTTGATCCATTTTTAGATCCATCACATGCACAAACACACTTTAAAATCCACGTATGTTGTAAGCCTGATAAAAATCTGGACTGTTGATCTTCATGTCTAATACATATCTAGCCATTGAGCTTATCAAGTTCAATCGTCCTTCAAACACCAAGTTTTGGTTTGTCAAAAACCAATTTTTTTTTAGTGCTCCCAACATCCTACTTGAAATTATGTTGTTTAAAATTTATCCTTCCATGCTAGTATCCTATGGAAGCACCTAATTTCATCAACCCAAAACTCTGCTCAACCCTTTTCTATGCCCTTTGCTACGTGATCTTGGTTCCAAATCCTCCTCAGCTTGACACCAATTACATTATATAACTTGGCATCAATGAAAACATACACTTCCAAATTCTTATCCTTATATGTGTGAATTTCCTATACATTGTGGGGGGGAATCTATTCTTCAGAGCTCATAGTTGGGAGCCAATGAATCATCACTCTTGCAAACTATTGAGGTGATGACCCTCTTATGCACCTTGGACTATGGATCTCATCTAAACCAGTGGTTTAAAACCTTTAATTGATTTATACTATTGACCCAAAAAAAAAATCCTCCATTACATGAATGACTCCTGGACTTACATTTTACATTATATTTCTCCATTATAGAATTTACATAATCCACAAAATGATGTGGCACATGATGACTCATGACACAACATGACATGAAACTAATGACATGGAATACATGATGATGTGGCAGTGTGTTGAGGGCCCGAAGATCGGGTCAACAACAAGGGGGATACCCACCCGGTCCGGAACCTAGTTGGCGGCTCCTTGCCCGTTTGGTGTAGCGGGTCCGACTGGGAATAATGGGACCAGCTTCCCAATCTAAAGGTTATGTGTGTGTGTGCAGATTTTGATTATGCTGATTTTGAAAGTATTTGAAAGCTGACTCAAATCTAACTAGTAAACAGATTCTATACTATTGCAATCTAATGAAAACAACACATCTAATCTACGCTAACCCGAGACATGTCTCTTATATTATGCGATCTAAAAAGATTTCATACAACAACTAGTAATAAAGATCATTCAGCTATCATAAGAATATAAATCAATTTAAGATGAACCATTCTGCATAAGAAGTTAGGAAAAACAGTTGTGAACAGCATATCGCATAATAAGTCATTCACATGTCAAGCACAAACGAATGATTCCACCGTACAGAAGTGCCAAATGGTAATCCAAACATCCATACATTAACATATAAACAACTAGAATTGCATATCACTTTAAGAATATAAGCAGAAATTCGTCAAGAGATAAAAGTACCATTTATGACTGATTTTCACTCACAAACTTCAAGCAATAACGATTTATTTCTACTTACTTCTAATATCTACTAAGAGTACAGAAGTGCAACATCAGTAGCAGACATTAAAATGCAAACATAAGTAAATCTCGATCCTTCCATTCATCAAAACCTCCTCTGAGGGTGCAGAAGTGCATGTTCCGAGGACAAGTTTTTGACAAATTTCTGGACCCTTCTCCAATGCAATGAGAAGGGTTAAAATACTACTTCCTAATTCTAATAATAGTATCATTACAAAATTTTAGGATACAGTTTTCAAATGACCGTCCTTTTTCTAATCTAGTTAAAAGAGAAAAAACAACATTCTAAATGAAATCATTTGTGAACTTGGTCTTTGAAGTTGCAAGTGTCCAGCATAGGCTTGAGAAGAGTCGGCTGGTTGATTTCTGCGCTGAGCTGGGCTGCGAAAATGGCATCTATGAGAGCTGGCGCTACCTTCTCGGCTGCGTTCGTAATGCACTTCACCGTCATCCATTGGCTATGTGGTTTCACCAAGTACGTCCAGTAACCTTCCCAATTCAGCCTAGCCAATCCTTGCATTGCTTTCCCTTTTGCCTGCGCTTTCTGCCTCCATTCTGTCTCCAGTTGCAACTTGCTTGGTAGGTACCCCGGGGTAGTCTCTGTAATTAAATTGGCCCTGTGTAAATTTTCATTTACACAGTTGATAAGAATGCTCGCTTGTGACGCCGCTGTCTCTGCTGCTTGCTCCGCCTGCGTGATTTGTTCATCCCATTTATTAAAGAGCAGCTCCTTATGATTTTCATTAATCTTGGGTGCTCCTACTCTTTTCCCTTCCTCATCATCTTGCCAATTTAGATATTCTGTCACCTTCTTGTCCTTCTGATCATAGTCGCTCCGCAATTCCACCACCTGACTGGTGATTTTATCGCTCAGCTCACAAAAGTGCCTCCACTGTGATATTTTACATCCCAACTCTTCCTGTTGCTGCAATAGTTGCTCGTTCAAGCCGATGGACTCTGAAATAAACTCTGCCAGTTTAGGCTCATCTTTATGCATTTCTTGCACCGTCTGCAGTTGTTTTTCTTTTTCTTCAAGACTTTTCTGGTAGCTTATCTGCATCTGTTGAAAGTCTTCCTGTAGCTTTTCTAGCTGTCTGGAAGCTTCAGTGTTCACGTTGGCTTGTTGCAACTGTTGTTGTAGCAGTTGTATATGGTTTTCTTGTTCCTTTAAGAGTTTCTGAACTTCAGAGGCCTTGTCAATAGTCGCAGAAGCATACGCTCCTGCAATCTGAGACAGCTTCGTGAGATTTTCGGTCGAATTATTATTTGGGTCTTTCCACAAGACGTCCAGATGTTCAGCACTTTGAGACAGTGTATTCTCAAGCTTTCTCTTCTTTCTCTGTCTCCTCACGACTGCTTTGTGCTGGGGACTATAGAATACATCCAGTGGGGGAATTTCTTCTACGTTAAGTAGAAGTTCTGAGGCTGGAGCGATAGGAAGGTGTTCAGCCTCTGTGGCGCTACTGACCATGGTCAAAATGACTTCTTGCACCACCTGTGTATTTCTCATAGGTGTCTTCGGGACTTGCCCTTCAAGATTAATTAATTCATTGAAGGTTTCCCACTCTTTATCTAGCTCTGTTGTGACAAGGGGTGCTTCAATGACAGGAGGGGGGACATCTATTGGTGGTGAGGCGATAACTTGTTGTTGAGACATTGCACTCGACTGAGCTGTGTCTTTGGTCGTTTCTTCGTTTTTTCCTTGTTCGTGACCAGACTCTTCAGGATGCTCAGATACTTCTTGTGCGGCGTTGGACTTAGACCTGGAAGTGCTGGTGTTTTCACTCAGGCTGATGCTCGGAGTCGGTTCTCTAGTAGGTATTCGCAGCCTCTCTAGTGGAATACTAGCCAGCCTTCTTTCTCTGTATAACGTGAATTTCTGGAGGTCACCTGAAGACAACCTCGACTGAGCTTCCTGCAAAATTTCTTTGAGCGAGCTCTTACTCTGAAAGAGATCATCAAACAGATCTTTCTTTCCAGAGAACACTCTTATCTTGACGTTCGTCGTGAATTCTTGGGCCACATTATTTGGGTCGAATGGCCTCGCTGGGAACTTAAATAATTGAAGACATGTCACATTCTCCACCTCGCTAAAAGCGTGTCCTACATCGAACAAAGAGAAGGCCCCACAAGTGACGGGAAATTCAGGCCAAATGGCCTTCTTCTTGTCCTTTAGGTCCTTGGTTAAACCGCCTTCAGAACAGGTTTGATAAGCGATTTCCCAGGCCAAAATTTTATCAGGGATATATAGGGGTAGGACATGTGGAGGTACAGTGCTTCCAAAAACACTAATGTAAGTAAACCATTCTTCCCCAAACCATCTTGCGACGGGGATAATGTCAATTTGGGCCTCGGGGGAGCACCTTGGGGGGTCCTTATCGTACATCATTCTGTATAGGGGCAAAATAACCCCATGGCAAATCTGGTAAAAATGAGGGGCAAACTGGGAATCCCATAAGATCTTGTGATAAACATGGATGGGCAATGGGTCTTGGGTAGTCCATTTCCAACCCATAACAGGAAAATTAGATACAAGACAAACAGAATCCATAATATAGGCAGACAGATAAAAAGGAGGATAGACCCTTTGAGAAAAGGATCTCTTAAACCGATAATTGACAACGGCCGTGTATAGAGTATCAGAAAGGATTTTGGCCCAATCTAGGATTTCGGCGTTTGTGGCAGCATCAATTAATGGCAGCCATTCAGATGAAAACTTGTTGATATCTGGCATCCCAAATAACCTACAGAGCATAGCCACAGCAAAACAATATGGGGAGGTGAGGGAACCAGTGCTGTACATACCGTTTTTATCCTTCTTTAGCGGCTCATCTCTTCTAGACCATTCTTTAGTGGTGTCTGATAGATCTGGATTCTCCGCCGCGAACTTCCTAACGAATTCTGCATTATAGGTTGCTTGAGGTTCAGGAAGATGATACATAAGTTTCAAATCTTGCGCAACAAACGATCCTACAAGCCCATGTCCATGAACTTTGAATTGTCTGCCCTTCAATTCTGCATCATCCAATATCCATTTGATCATATCTGTGTATGGTAGAATTTTGGGTCTTGCAACTATTCTGTGGAGGAATGAACATGCTAGGTCCTCCAAGGTCAACTCAGAAGAGCGTGGAGCGCCCGCGACAGCAGTCACCTTCATTATCCTCAGCTTTTCTTCTTCTAGCAGCCTGTACATACCGTCCAATGTTGATATTCCTGCGTCTTTTTTGCAGGCTGTGTCTGTGTATAGCGGTGCCATCTCCTTGGTCTTCTCTCTTGCTTCGGAGCTTTGAGCTTTGTTCTTCTTTCCCATTTCGCTTTGCGTTTCCGTCTGAGTCGTCTTTGCGTTTTGTTCCTGCAGGTTACGAGTGAAATGGAAATGACTGATCCAGAAAGGTGATGGGAGAGTTTTAAATGCAAGAGATAAATCAAATATGCCACCTTACGTGAAGCAAATCTCTACCAAGGCACGCGTCTTTAATCCACTTAATGACTGACAACTAATTAATTTACTATCATTAAAAGCGCATGATTTCGGGTCAGATTATAGAAAGTGGCTTTTTCTTTGAATGGCGCGCCCGAAGGATTCGTACTGAAGTGGTTTATGATTTGCTGACGTAACCTCGCATGTCGCGTGATCGCTAATCGCATCATCGCAAATCGCATGGATGTGGCATCGCAGCGATCGCAATATCACAGATCGCAGGAATTTGATATTCACAAAATCTAGCTTGACTCATTTCTGCGATATGCGATCTAGCGATCGGTGTTATCGTAGATCGGTGGATTTTTAAGTTTTCTTTATGAGTGTTACCAATTTGCGACGCGATGTCATTATTAACATGAGGATTTTGCGCATAAAAAGGGAAATGAAGGTGTTTCATATCTTTTGCAATGCGACCTTAAGGTTTTCTCTTTTATCATAGACTTAGGTCTTAAGAGGATTTTTTTCAAGCGTATGATTGTGATTTCAAAAAGAAACTCTTGCTTTTCCTAAAAATTAACTAAGGGTCCCCATTCATCCAGTATCATGGCTGATACTTAATTGAATAAGGGGGGGTGTTGCTGGCTACAACAATTGGCGATTCACTTGGGAGAACCAGTTATCTCTGCTTTTACATTTATGCTTTCAAACTTCTTGAGAAAAATGTCTTTAGAAAAAAAAAATTTGAACTTTATTATAAAAAGATAAAACAAATAATACTTTAAACTGTCAATGATGTTTAGTTTCAACCTGTTTCTATTCCAATTACTTGCGTCTTCAGCTTGTCTTTGCATTTAAACCAGTCATTACTTGGTCTTGTAAAACATAAAATAAAGTCTTCTCTGTGTATTAGCTCTTTTTCCTCAAATATGCTCCTTTTTCGCAGGTAGAGCCTCTGCTGCCAGTAGGCGTCCATAGCCTTGACAGGGTTACCTATTACCCAGCAATGATCCTTTATCCTGCTTAAGGTTATTTACTACTTTTTCAAAAAAAAAATCCTTTTTTGACACTTTTTCCTTTTTTATTCTCTAAAGAACAATGTCTTGGTTTGGTGGCCAAATTATGACACAGTCATTCACTTGATTTACACTTTTGCTGAACAAGCTGGCTCGTGATGAGACCCCTTGCCTTTTGATTGCAACAATCTTGAGACATTGATCTGTTTTGGTAGACAGTTTTGGAAATGTCAGCAAGTTATAATATATGTGATCATGATAAGTCGGCTCGTGATGAGACCTCTCATTCTTTGAGATATAGCATCTTTTTAGATTTTTCCTCTAAATGCTGCGTTTTCCTTTAGCAGGGAGGAAGTCAAACTTCTTTACTTAAGAAAGCTCTGGACGATAATGATAGGGCTGTTTTTGGTAATGGCTGCCTTCACAGAGAATTTTTATTTTAATATTGATACCTTTCATTGTGCTGACCTAAAAACAAATTTTCCGCTGAGATAGCTTTCTTTAAAGTTTTTTGCAGTTGAAACTATTCATCATATCTGGGTTAAAGTTCTATTGATAATAAAGATCAAATTCCTAAAAGATTTGTTGTTCGTAGAAGCAGAAGTTTCAAAAAAATTTCAATAGAGAAAAAGGTGTCTTTAGTAAATGCCAAATGTCGTTAACCAAAGCAAACATTATTATGAGAGGCGAACATTCCCTAGGGTTATGTAGAGAATATGAATAATTTTGCCTATCGATTTATTAAAAGCAAACCTAAATAACCTAGCTAAATTACTCCTACTCCTATTCTAACTATATACAGGAAATAACTATGTGAAATGATATTTCCAATGGAACCATGTATTCATTTTTATCTCTAGCCGTATGAATCTTCCAAGCATGAGTAAAAAGAACCAAACTTTCCTTGGATCATAAATATTGGTCGTGGAATAAAAACATACAACCCCAATTGGAATTCTGTCTGATTTTCCTTTCTCATGAGAGCTTTTTTCCAACTGGATACCTATTGGATCATAAAAATTGGGATGAATTTCTGTTATGAATTGATGATCTCTTAATAGGAAGGATAACAAGTCATATTGCGAAAATGATTTTTTAGTTTTAATGACTTGTAACCTGTTTTTTGTTAACGCTGAGTTTTTAGCGATTTCGTTTGAAATGAAAGTTCTCATATATAAATCGCTAAAACAAAATCTATCAAAAGTTTGAAAATTTAAAAAGAAATCCGATTTTGTACAAAATGAGTGCAAGTGAGAAAGAAATGATTGGGTATTTACAGAAATAGTGTTACAGCACCACTAGGATCTACTTGTAACATCTTGCTCCTCACAAGAACTGGCCAGGTTTTGTGAATCAAGAACCAGGTTATGATTGCGAACAGGGATGAAGCTTTCCTCACGATATGAATCATAGATCGGGGTATTGTCCTGGATAGTAAATTTATTCAAATGAGCTTTTACTTTGAGATGAGGATCGACCGATATGATTTCTGATTTAAGATGTTCCTTACTATCTGACCTTAATTGAGTTACTTGAGATAACTCAACAACATCATCATCGTCAAAGTAACTATCGCAAAAGACTCTACAGATTTCCCTAGGTTCCTCCTTTTCATTAAATGCTTTCAGACAAGGAAGGTCAGGAAGCTCTTGTTTGACATTGATCAGAGGTTGTGCTAAAGCGGTCTCTTTATCTAATGATGAGTCGTTTGAATAACCCTCTATGTTTTTTGAGATATGCTTAATATTGAGAGGGGAAACATTGTCATCACTAAAAACATCGGGATAAAGAGAAAAATGTGAATCTGGAATACTGCATTTAAAAACATCATGAAGAAAATTTTGTTCATCAGATTCATCATAAACATCGGGCTTTAGATCATACCTTTGTGCGCTGATACTTTCTGAAAGAGAAACAGTTGGTTGATCTAACCTTGGCATAGGCATTCGTTGATTTGAAATGATATTGTCTGACTTTATGTCAGAGTCATCTTCTGGTTTCAAGGTAGTTTCCCTTTGAGCATTTTCGTCTTTATTTTCTGGTATTAGAGCATGCATGACCCCTAGGCTTTGCAGATTTTCTTCATTATGGATGATCTGTATATTTGACTTGAAATGCTCATCTATATTAGAAGAAAACGAAACAAAGGTCGAGCTAATTTCTGCTTGGTCAGATAAAGGAGGTAGGAAATACTCATCATAATCTAAAGATTCTTCATCTGTGAGCTCATCCTCGAGATCACACTGTAGACATTTGAGATGAAATCGCATATTGAAATCCCTTACGGGTTCGTCTTGTTTCCATAGATAATCAATTTCATCATATACCTGGTCATAGTCATAACAATCAAATTCCAAGATGAAAGTCCTGACGAATTGGTCCCAGATGTGGATTGATGCAACTGGGAGGGTTCTGCACCATTTTCTAGCTTCCGCTGTAAATGTAAGAGTAAAAATCCTGCACAAAACGCCTTCATCAATTCTCTGAATGTCAGAACTCGAAACTTTTTGAATGAACTGAAGGGCATGATTAAATGCAGAAGAATTATTCTTACTGTTGAATTTTACCTGAGACAAGAGCCTTACCACATTTGGTGGAGTGTTGGAAGAGGTAGGAACATGGATGCAACTCCAAATAGGAATTCTATAAGCAGCCATCCTGTTTCAAGATTTATAATTTGGAAAACATTCCAACGGACACTATGCTCAGGCCCTCCTTCTAGCGCCAAATATGTTGAGGGCCCGAAGATCGGGTCAACAACAAGGGGGATACCCACCCGGTCCGGAACCTGGTTGGCGGCTCCTTGCCCGTTTGGTGTAGCGGGTCCGACTGGGGATAATGGGACCAACTTCCCAATCTAAAGGTTATGTGTGTGTGTGTAGATTTTGATTATGCTGATTTTGAAAGTATTTGAAAGCTGACTCAAATCTAACTAGTAAACAGATTCTATACTATTGCAATCTAATGAAAACAACACATCTAATCTACGCTAACCCGAGACATGTCTCTTATATTATGCGATCTAAAAAGATTTCATACAACAACTGGTAATAAAGATCATTCAGCTATCATAAGAATATAAATCAATTTAAGATGAACCATTCTGCATAAGAAGTTAGGCAAAACAGTTGTGAATAGCATATCGCATAATAAGTCATTCACATGTCAAGCACAAAAAAATGATTCCACCGTACAGAAGTGCCAAATGGTAATCCAAACATCCATACATTAACATATAAACAACTAGAACTGCATATCACTTTAAGAATATAAGCAGAAATTCATCAAGAGATAAAAGTGCTATTTATGACTGATTTTCACTCACAAACTTCAAGCAATAACGATTTATTTCTACTTACTTCTAATATCTACTAAGAGTACAGAAGTGCAACATCAGTAGCAGACATTAAAATGCAAACATAAGTAAATCTCGATCCTTCCATTCATCAAAACCTCCTCTGAGGGTGCAGAAGTGCATGTTCCGAGGACAAGTTTTTGACAAATTTCTGGACCCTTCTCCAATGCAATGAGAAGGGTTAAAATACTACTTCCTAATTCTAATAATAGTATCATTACAAAATTTTAGGATACGGTTTTCAAATGACCGTCCTTTTTCTAATCTAGTTAAAAGAGAAAAAACAACATTCTAAATGAAATCATTTGTGAACTTGGTCTTTGAAGTTGCAAGTGTCCAGCATAGGCTTGAGAAGAGTCGGCTGGTTGATTTCTGCGCTGAGCTGGGCTGCGAAAACGGCATCTATGAGAGTTGGCGCTACCTTCTCGGCTGCGTTCGTAATGCACTTCACCGTCATCCATTGGCTGTGTGGTTTCACCAATTACGTCCAGTAACCTTCCCAATTCAGCCTAGCCAATGCTTGGATTGCTTTCCCTTTTGCCTGCGCTTTCTGCCTCCATTCTGTCTCCAGTTGCAACTTGCTTGGTAGGTACCCCGGGGTAGTCTCTGTAATTAAATTGGCCCTATGTAAATTTTCATTTACACAGTCGATAAGAATGCTCGCTTGTGACGTCGCTGTCTCTGCTGCTTGCTCCGCCTGCGTGATTTGTTTGTCCCATTTATTAAAGAGCATCTCCTTATGATTTTCATTAATCTTGGGTGCTCCTACTCTTTTCCCTTCCTCATCATCTTGCCAATTTAGATATTTTGTCACCTTCTTGTCCTTCTGATCATAGTCGCTCCGCAATTCCACCACCTGACTGGTGATTTTATCGCTCAGCTCACAAAAGTGCCTCCACTGTGATATTTTACGTCCCAACTCTTCCTGTTGCTGCAGTAGTTGCTCGTTCAAGCCGATGGACTCTGAAATAAACTCTGCCAGTTTAGGCTCATCTTTATGCATTTCTTGCACCGTCTGCAGTTGTTTTTCTTTTTCTTCAAGACTTTTCTGGTAGCCTATCTGCATCTGTTGAAAGTCTTCCTGTAGCTTTTCTAGCTATCTGGAAGCTTCAGTGTTCGCGTTGGCTTGTTGCAACTGTTGTTGTAGCAGTTGTATATGATTTTCTTGTTCCTTTAAGAGTTGCTGAACTTCAGAGGCCTTGTCAATAGTCGCAGAAGCATACGCTCCTGCAATCTGAGACAGCTTCGTGAGATTTTTGGTCGGATTATTATTTGGGTCTTTCCACAAGACGTCCAGATGTTTAGCACTTTGAGACAGTGTATTCTCAAGCTTTCTCTTCTTTCTCTGTCTCCTCACGACTGCTTTGTGCTGGGGACTATAGAATACATCCAGTGGGGGAATTTCTTCTACGTTAAGTAGAAGTTCTAAGGTTGGAGCGATAGGAAGGTGTTCAGCCTCTGTGGCGCTACTGACCATGGTCGAAACGACTTCTTGCACCACCTGTGTATTGCTCATAGGTGTCTTCGGGACTTGCCCTTCAAGATTAATTAATTCATTGAAGGTTTCCCACTCTTTATCTAGCTCTGTTGTGACAAGGGGTGCTTCAATGACAGGAGGGGGGACATCTCTTGGTGGTGAGGCGATAACTTGCTGCTGAGACATTGCACTCGACTGAGCTGTGTCTTTGGTCGTTTCTTCGTTTTTTCCTTGTTCGTGACCAGACTCTTCAGGATGCTCAGATACTTCTTGTGCGGCGTTGAACTTAGACCTGGAAGTGCTGGTGTTTTCACTCAGGCTGATGCTCGGAGTCGGTTCTCTAGTAGGTATTCGCAGCCTCTCTAGTGGAATACTAGCCAGCCTTCTTTCTCTGTATGACGTGAATTTCTAGAGGTCACCTGAAGACAACCTCGACTGAGCTTCCTGCAAAATTTCTTTGAGCGAGCTCTTACTCTGAAAGAGATCATCAAACAGATCTTTCTTTCCAGAGAACACTCTTATCTTGACGTTCGTCATGAATTCTTGGGCCACATTATTTGGGTCGAATGGCCTCGCTGGGAACTTAAATAATTGAAGACACGTCACATTCTCCACCTCGCCAAAAGTGTGTTCTACATCGAACAAAGAGAAGGCCCCACAAGTGACGAGAAATTGAGGCCAAATGGCCTTCTTCTTGTCCTTTAGGTCCTTGGTTAAACCGTCTTCAGAACAGGTTTGATAAGTGATTTCCCGGGCCAAAAGTTTATCAGGGATATATAGGGGTAGGACATGTGGAGGTACAGTGCTTCCAAAAACTCTAATGTAAGTAAACCATTCTTCCCCAAACCATCTTGCGACGGGGATAATGTCAATTTGGGCCTCGGGGGAGCACCTTGGGGGGTCCTTATCATACATCATTCTGTATAGGGGCAAAATAACCCCATGGAAAATCTGGTAAAAATGAGGGGCAAACTGGGAATCCCATAAGATCTTGTGATAAACATGGATGGGCAATGGGTCTTGGGTAGTCCATTTCCAACCCATAACAGGAAAATTAGATACAAGACAAACAGAATCCATAATATAGGCAGACAGATAAAAAGGAGGATAGACCCTTTGAGAAAAGGATCTCTTAGACCGATAATTGACAACGACCGTGTATAGAGTATCAGAAAGGATTTTGGCCCAATCTAGGATTTCGGCGTTTGTGGCAGCATCAATTAATGGCAGCCATTCAGATGAAAACTTGTTGATATCTGGCATCCCAAATAACCTACAGAGCATAGCCGTAGCAAAACAATATGGGGAGGTGAGGGAACCAGTGCTGTACATACCGTTTTTATCCTTCTTTAGCGGCTCATCTCTTCTAGACCATTCTTTAGTGGTGTCTGATAGATCTGGATTCTCCGCCGCGAACTTCCTAACGAATTCTGCATTATAGGTTGCTTGAGGTTCAGGAAGATGATACATAAGTTTCAAATCTTGCGCAGCAAACGATCCTACAAGCCCATGTCCATGAACTTTGAATTGTCTGCCCTTCAATTCTGCATCATCCAATATCCATTTGATCATATCTGTGTATGGTAGAATTTTGGGTCTTGCAGCTATTCTGTTGAGGAATGAACATGCTAGGTCCTCCAAGGTCAACTCAGAAGAGCGTGGAGCGCCCGCGACAGCCGTCACCTTCATTATCCTCGGCTTTTCTTCTTCTAGCCGGCTGTACATACCGTCCCATTTTGATATTCCTGCGTCTTTGTTGCAGGCTGTGTCTGTGTACAGGGGTGCCATCTCCTTGGTCTTCTCTCTTGCTTCGGAGCTTTGAGCTTTGTTCTTCTTTCCCATTTCGCTTTACGTTTCCGTCTGAGTCGTCTTTGCGTTTTGTTCCTGCAGGTTACGAGTGAAATGGAAATGACTGATCCAGAAAGGTGATGGGAGAGTTTTAAATGCAAGAGATAAATCAAATATGCCACCTTACGTGAAGCAAATCTCTACCAAGGCACACGTCTTTAATCCACTTAATGACTGACAACTAATTCATTTACTATCATTAAAAGCGCATGATTTCGGGTCAGATTATAGAAAGTGGCTTTTCCTTTGAATGGCGCGCCCGAAGGATTCGTATTGAAGTGGTTTATGATTTGCTGACGTAACCTCGCATGTCGCGCGATCGCTAATCGCATCATCGCAAATCGCATGGATGTGGCATCGCAGCGATCGCAATATCGCAGATCGCAGGAATTTGATATTCACAAAATCTAGCCTGACTCATTTCTGCGATATGCGATCTAGCGATCGGTGTTATCGCAGATCGGTGGATTTTTAAGTTTTCTTTATGAGCGTTACCAATTTGCGACGCGATGTCATTATTAACATGAGGATTTTGTGCATAAAAAGGGAAATGAAGGTGTTTCATATCTTTTGCAATGCGACCTTAAGTTTTTCTCTTTTATCATAGACTTAGGTCTTAAGAGGATTTTTTTCAAGCGTATGATTGTGATTTCAAAAAGAAACTCTTGCTTTTCCTAAAAATTAACTAAGGGTCCCCATTCATCCAGTATCATGGCTGATACTTAATTGAATAAGGGGGGGGTGTTGCTGGCTACAACACAGTGTCAAGTCACTCTTTGCTAGTAGTTTATTTATGTCTTCTCGACAAATAGAACATGGTTTTTTCTTTCTCCTCCTCATCACTTGAAGATAAGGAGTCTTCAATGTGGTATTGATATTTCATCTTTTGTTATAACCTTGGGTTCCTTCATTTTCTCACCTGATGATCATCCAGTTTCTTTAGCTCCATAGTTGTCTCTTAGCGTGGTCTCCTTCTCCATCTCCTTCATCATCATCTGGTCATAGCATGAAAGAATACCTATGTCTACAATCCACTCATGAAAAGATGACATCAGTTCAATAAAACCCTAATATAGCATGCTTCATGAAATCACTTGTTGGGGATGGAACTAGTGACTAGTCAAGTGACTGACTCAGTGATTGCGCAGTTCCAGAGGTCATGGTCTAGGACTATGGCTTGAGACTGTGAAATGTACAGTTCTAAAGGCTTGGGCAAAGGGATTGTGTGGTTGAGGGACTCAAGAGATCAAGCTAGAGGCTTTAGGCTTAAGACTTGTTGTGTCATTCAACAACCCCCCATTATGATTAGATAAGTTAACTTAGAAATAATGGGGACCCTTTTCAAATTTTTGAAACTTAGAGTCTTTTAACAATTAAAAAAATAAAATAAAAGATTCCTAAGAAAACCAAAAATATGTTATCTGCACTTAGGCCTTAAATCTATTGGAATTCAAATAACTTAAGAAAAAAGTTATGAGGACCCTTCACATATCGCAGATTGGAAATCACATAGGTTAGAGCAAAGCAGGCTTTTAAGCAAAAGCACGATGCAACTTTCCTAAGACTTAATGAATTAACGATAGGTCATATATAACTTTAATAAAGAAAAACCCTCCATGCATGCAAAGGTCAAAATTGGTCCCACCAGCAAGCCACGTCATCATTGCAAATAGAACAACACAAAGTTATATTGGCAATTTCCATTGTTACCACAACTCCGAACTCCCGATAAAGCTTTCTCCGATATCCCGAGAAGTACTCCACCGCAGTTTCCTCATCGTGATATTCACACTACATCACAAAACTCAAGATGAGTCTTTCCAAGGGAACTTCTGATGCGATAATTCCTGCTACAAGTCTTTTGCCGCATATCTAAATGGTTAGTCTATCGCATATTGGTAAAGGAAGGATTTCATGATGCATAATAATCCAGCGAAGCGCTGACCTGTACAAAGAGCATGTGAACCCACGTTTCTTCATTTATGATTAGTTATAATGGTATTGATGGTTCTCAGTAATGTAAATGATTTGATTGATCGCATTTAGTGTTTCAATATTTTGCGTTAATTTCCTATTTTCATGTTATTTCGCCATACTCGCCTTAAGTTTCTAAATCTAAGTGTTTTTTCCTTATTCTCTGTGTTCTGTCTACTTTAGGCTAGTCCCAAGAAATAGAGTTCAGGCAAAACGTAAAGAGCTACTAAGAATAATAAGAAACCAATGGTGCCACCACAACCAGCTCCACCTATTGCAGAGGTTACTAACATGCCTCCATTGTTCTCTAATACGATATGCACTACGCACTTTGGGTGTTCTTCTTTGGAAGAAATACACATACTATATGAAGAAGAAGAACCTAGAGTAGTTACGAGACAAGTCACAGTGCCATATGACTCTATGTTGACTTCAGAAACCACCTGGGCAGACGTCACCAATTCCCATCTCCATCGAATAACTACTCGGCCTAATATTATGCCATATACTGATTTGGTAAAATGGGTAATTGATGATGTGAACATCACGGATATAACCTTCATAACCCAAAGTATACGGGTGCTTATTGGGTCATTTAAAGCTGAAGATTGAAGAAGGATGTATCATCTTCCAGAGCCACAGAAAATCTATAATGTGTAGTTTCTTCAGAATTTTGCTATGGAAAATGCAGTTCAGTCAGACTCGATAAGGGAGTGGAGGCATGAGCTGAACAAACAAAAACATGAAGATAAGGGTATGTATTCTCTAGCCTCCCTTGTTGGTACTCATTGTCTCATTGTTGTTATGATGTGTAGATTGTTCGGAAAACCTAATATATAGAAGTTCACAATAAAATGGGTTCCCCTAATGGAGGTTGCCTCTGATGCCTATATTATGGATTGGGCCACTATTTTATCCAACAATCTAGCCTCCCAGATCCTAGCCTATCAAAGAAATCACAATATTACTACCAAGATTGTGCCCCCTTTCTACATGAGTGCTTATATTATGGACACAATGTGTTTCACCTCTGACTTTCCATGTATGGGATGGAAATGGACCCTTGAAGACCCTATCGTGATCCAAATTTACTATAATATCCTCTGGGAGTTGAATTACCAACCCCATTTTTATAAAATCTGTCATGGAATGATGTTACCCTTATACCAAGTCATTTTTGATGAAAGACCCCCTAGATTTTCAAGAGAAGCTATGGATGACCTTACAGCTATAGGAAAATGGTTTGGAGAGGAATTTTTCACCTATGTTAGGATTTATGGAAGCCTAGTTGCCCCTCATATCCTCCCTCTCTATGTACTTGACAAGCTTTTAGCCCGAGAAGTTGCTTATCAAACTGTGGGCAATGGCTTAACTAAATCCCTTAAGGAAGCCAAAAAGTCTATCTTACCATATTTTCCTATTCGCTGTGGAGTTTTTACTTTAGATAATTTCAACCATGCAATGCTTGAAATTGAAATATACAATGCATGAACTTTCCCACTATTCGACCTAGGCAGTATGATCCAAATAAGGTAGCCCAGAATTTCACTGCTTAGGTCAAATTTTGGTGATTCCAGCACAAGCCTGTTGATTTCGATGACCTGTTTGAAACAACCCGAGACTATCAATGGGTAGAAATATTATCCAAAGATCATCTAAACCTGGAAGATTTAAACGAGTTCAAAGAATACAGGAGTACAAGGTTAGAGAATCTCCCCCTTGATATATTAGGGATTTCGCAATCAGTTCCACAGCAGGAATAGGTTTCAGCCTAGGTTTCAAAGGATCCTAAAGTCAATCAGGGAAATAAGGAAAGCACAACATCGACACAGCAGATTGAGGAGTCACCATCTACCAATGATCTAGACAAGGTATGGGAACAATTTGATAAAATTGTTAATACAACATCACAGGAAGCACAAACCTCATCTCCAAAAGAAACTCTTAAGACTCCTAAGATTACAAAGAAGGTCCCACTCACTATTGGGTCTTCAGATAAAGTGGTCAATACTGATGACTTGGAAGTCATTCCGACTCACCCTACATTCAAATTTGTGCTCAAAATAGAAGAAATACACCCCCTAGATGTATTTTACAGTACAAAGCACAGGTTTTTCATGATGAAACTGAAGAAGAGGAAAAGAAATGAACAGTCACAAGCGTTAGTTCCTAGAAATATACCATTGGATATTTTGTGGAAGGATCCACAAACTGATCTTGTTGATGATCTAACAAGACTATCATAGTTCGCAGGAGCCTATGCTACAACCATTGTTGATAAAGCCTCAGAAATACAATTGTTGATCAAGGAAAAGGATGACAATATCCTACAATTAGAATAGGAATTACTCAATGCAAAATAGAGTATTGATGAGAGATGGCAGGCATAGGTAACCTAGCTTCAGAAAAGCTTTGATGAGATGAAGCTTCAACATGAAGTTGACATCAAAAGAAAAAATGATTAGCTGCAACAACTTCAACTTAGGATTGATCAATTCAAAGATAATCCTAAGCTTGAATATTTCAATAAAGAATCAAGGGAATTTAACACTCTCCTTCCTCAGCAACAAGTTTTTTTCTGCCAAAAATTGACAAAAATCAATGATTTGTGTCAAACAAGTGATTTGCTAATAAATCAGTTGTCTGACCTAAGGACATACTTTGATGACATTGAAGAAAATATTTCTGACCATATTTCCTAGCAGGATAGTGCAGATGGCATAGCAATTGATCCTCAAAAGATTCAGGACTCACAGAAGGAAATCCTTTTTCGAGACTGGGATATGAAGATGAAACAGGTAGAAGCAACCAACTTTAGCATAAGAGATGTTTCTATAAACCTCACTGAAACTGTTAGCTCTGCTACAATGTTTCACTGTTAAAGGTCAAAATCAGGTCTGGTGGTGGATTTATGCCATAAGGGAGCTTGCAACAGTTATTCCCCTTTTTCTCTTTTGATTTCTTTATACCTCAGAGCCCCACCTTCTCTGTTTATTCTTCCTGAGACCTCTCTATTCTACATATAATCTTTCTCTTTCACATCCGTTTTTTAATTTGAAACTCTGTTAAAATCCTCGTATTAACCTATGTTTACGTTTTACCCCGGCGCTAAGGTCTTAAACCTGTTTAACTACGCGCCTTCGTGAATTATATAACCCTTTGTCGCTGTGCAACCACAGCCGTTGATCGCCGCGATCCAACGGTCTACGCGCCTTTTCCCGCTCATTAACTACTGTGCATCTTCCCCTCCATCTAACCATCCATCGCAGATCAGACAGCTAACGCATCCCTCGATCGCGCAACCTGCGCACCCGTTAGCCTGCGGGGGCAGTGGTTTTGGGTGGCCACGTGTCGAAATATTACAGGATCGCACCCCACGTTATGGAAACCGCCCAGCGCCAATAGACGGTGCGGGGAATATAGCCTACCAATAATATTGCCCATCCCCGACCGTTAAATCCCTTGCAGCTTCAGCGCCTGATCGCCGTCGGATCTGCCCGACTACGATCCGACAACCCTTATTTAATCACCCGCGTGTCCTCCCAATAATCTTTGTCAGTTGATCGCAGCCGTTGATCTCTGCGATCCGACGGTTGTTATTCACTCTGCCTATTCTTCCCGATTCCTCCCACCAGCGATCTCCGTCGTTGATCTCTGTGATCCAACGGCTGAGATTTATTCCTGGCCTGCTTATTCTTCCGCAATGAAACCTTAACCCCTGACTGCTCTCTGCTGCCTGAGGAAGGAAAACAATGATCAGCTACCCTGTCCCTGCGCAATAAAGCCCCAACAACTGCAATTAATCAATAGCATGGCCGAGGACAAACAGGACGACCTCAAGAAATTCAAGCATTTATCAGGCATGGAATTTAATCCATAATTTGATCCAGCTGCCAGAGAAGGACCGCAAAACAGCAGAAAAGGTCATTTTGTCCATTAAAACACTCAGAATTGCAGTAGAGGCCCATTTCAGATTGTAAATGTGGTTGGTGGTCCATTAAGACACCTCCACGCCTAGCATAGCAGAGATATTTTGTAATCAACTTCTATATATACTCAGGAGATAGAATGTAATAGGTTGATGAGTGTTATTTTGCTGTAAGGTTCAACTTCTGGAGATTGTAACTGTTGTGATACCTGCAGCATCTGGTCTTCATTTTCAGCTAATGCAAGCTTCTTTTGTTGTTAATTGCTCACTGTCCACTTCTTCTTCTTGTTCCAGGTTGTGCCTGTCTTGCATTTATTCATGTGCTGTTAATGTTAGCATTAGAGGGGCTGTCATCCCACCTCTGTGTTAGGATTTAGCATGTATCATTGAATTTGTATGCAGGTTTCTGTTCTTTTAGTGCTAGAGAGCTGTCATCCTATCTGTGTATTAGAAAACAGATTTATAGACCTTTTAACTGGTTGCAGCCGGCCATCACAGGATCCTGTGCATCTGTTGGTGTGGTCAGTCTTCTCCATTATCACCTTATCCTCAAACTGTGAGTAATTGGTGGTCTAAAGCCTTTTAGTTTGGGGATGTTCACCCATGTCTGGGGTCAAGCATAGTAGAAGTGGTTATCTGGCTTGAATATGCAGCATTTCTTTCATTCATCCACCATTTTCCAACATTTTTGTTGAGTTTGTAATGTTCCCAAGCATCTCTGATATACAACCTAGGAGAGTTTCTTGGGGTGATAACATTAATTGGTGCCGTTGCTGAAGCATGCTCGCAGAAATCCTTAGAAATCATCAGCTGAACCAGTGCCTGATTCTGAGAAGACCATTAAGCAGATGAAAATATTGTAGAAAGGAGCATCAGGATCAGGTAAGCCTTGAAATTTTTATGTATCTCTGCTAGTGTAGAAATACCTTCAAAGATTCATATAGCTCCTTAGTCATTCATTTCCCTTTCGGACCTTAGTTGAAAGAAGCATCCATGCTGTCCATCATATTCCTCTGTTTCTGTCATTCTTTTCATTGATTCATTCCACTCAGTCCACTAGTATCCCTTTCGAATACCTCAGTCATGGCAAGCCAACAAGCCCTTACAAAGATAGAACGAATAGTTGCTGCTAGGTATGGACCTTTAGTCTTGCCTACCCCTTTGAATGCCATGCCTGCAGGAGATTATCAAGAATTCATGCCAAAGTTTACTGGTTCAGAAGAAATATCAGCTGAAGAACACTTTGAGTCCTTTTATAGCTATGCTGATAACCTGGATATCAATGAAGAGGATGTCTAGATGAGGGTTTTTGTTCAAAGCCTAGATGGGGAAGCTAGAAAATGGTTTAGAAATTTACCCCCTAGGTCTATTGCAGACATTGATGCTCTAGATGATGTATTTTTAAAGCACTAGGGAAATAACAAAGATCTGCTATTTTATCATGATGAATTTGGGAACCTGTAGAGAGAAGATGGTGAGCTGTTGTCTAATTTCAATATCAGATTCAATCATATGTATAGCAAAATGCCAGCTAAAATAAGACCTACCCCTTCTTCTGCTATGATTACTTATGCCAATGCTTTCGATTCTCAGTTCTGGTTGCTGCTGAGAGAGAGGAAATGTGCTTCTTTCACTGACATGCAAGATGCAGCTTTTGAAGTTGAATCGAACATTCTTGCTACAGAGAGACTTGAAGGTGATGTCGAGAAGAGAAGACAGGGAGGTGCATCCCCATCATCCTCAAAGCATGAGATAGATGAATTAGCTAGGATGATTGAGCTTTTGGCCTCTGAAGTTTCCAAGTTAAAAGTTGAGCAATATTTTGATGAAGCAGGAGCTCATTGTTCCATTTCTTTTCCAACTCCAAAACCACATAGAGGGACACATGAGCATTTGCAGAATTTGCAGAGAAATAGAGATGCAAATGAAGATCAAGGGGTGAGGCCCCTTCTACAGAATATAGTCATGGAAGAGGTGTAGCATGAGGAGGAGGTCCATGTTTTGGAAGGTGCACCTTTCCTAACCAGAGCTTCATATGAAGAAGCATTATCAAGAGGCACTGCTTGTCAGTTTGTTGTGCCTGCAGAACAACAAGCTTATCAGCAGCAGCAATTAGCAAAAGGCACCTTCATCCTCCAAGAATCTGAGCTTGAAGCCTGCCCATCTTCCCATGATTATGCAGATCTGCAAATTAGCCAGCCTGCTATCATCCCTGGTCCAGTGATCAAAGAGGGAGAAGAAAGCTCCCCATCATCTTTTGTCCCTATGTCTGCTCAAGTGACAATCCCTCTAAGTTGCCCCTTGAACACTGAGGTAGGAAATAGCTCTATTCTCAAGGTTGATATTGATCACCTTAGTTTTGATTCTTTGAATCCTGCTTAGATGGCCTCCACATAGAATGAAAAGGCATCTTATCAGATAACAGAGGAAGAGGGTGTACAGTTGTGGGACTTCTCCTTGGATGAGGATTATTCAAACAAATATTCAGGAGCAAATGAGGTCTCTATGTCTTTCACACATGAAAATGTTGTTACACCATTCATATTTATTGTGCAGGCCACAAAAGACAAAAATAGGTACACAGTAGCCATGATTATTCAGCAGCTGTACAAAGGCTCCTCTAAAGAACATTCAAGGAGGAAAATGCACAGAAGGGAAATGAAATTTGATCCCTATCTACCCATCAAGGTCAAATATCCTAAACTCTTTGAGGTAGAGGATCAAATAAATCCTGTCTTGCTGATCTATGATGAACTGGATGATAGGCAACAATTTTGGTGGCCCAGTTGATGGGCAGTTTTTGAAGTTTTAAGTTTTCAGGCCTTAATGATTGTAAGCAGTTTCTTTTTCAAGTTTTCAGTGAAGCCTTGGTTTGACTCCATGCCCAATGGATACTAGGTGTTATCACTCAAGAAAAGATAGTTTAAATTCTGAACATCAATTTTTTTAATTTGTCAAAGGGTTGGTGTCAGTTTTGAGCCTAGTCTTTACATCTTGTTTTAGAGTCTCGTTAAGAGTCCTGTTAGTATGTCAAATGGGGTCAATTCTCTGTTTTAGTCCATCACTGGTCTCACACCACACCTAAGCTCCATATGTCAATCCTATTTCAAAGTTCATAGCGCAGAAACCTCGGTCTAGGTGATTTCGTAGTGCAAAACACCGACTTTGCACTAACTGCGCTACGAAATCGGGAATTCATGCTGATCCATAGCTAATCTCACCCCAACTGTCATATTTTCTGCAAGAATTTTATGGGGATAGCATGTGCAAGGTCTTACATGTCGGTCTTGACGCATGTTCTATAACCTCCAAATTTGATTCTTTCCTGTACTATTCAAATCGGGATTTCATCCGAAACCAAATCTGAAAATTCTCTATTAGAGACCGAAACTTCTGATTCTGGTTTCGATTTGTGATCAATCCGGTAGTATGACTTCTGGGAAGAACGGGCTCTGATTTTAGTTTCGATTTGTGATCAATCCGGTAGTATGACTTCTGGGAAGAACGGGCTCTTGCCACCTTCTTTTGTTTCTAATTTGCAAAATGTCTTGAAGAATAGAAAGATATCCTAAGGAGCTTGTTCTTGCTGTTGACATAGAGCATTTAAATCTGTCTGCTGACCTTGCTGATGGTGTTGAGTGTTTGGTGCAATTTTAGTCAATATTCTCAGAGGATGCTAAAATTGGGATATTACTTGAATATCTCGAAATTAGTTTTAATGATGCAACAGTTTTGAAAAGTCATCGACTACAAATGTCCCGCATCCCCACTTCTCTTGACAGTCTTGCATCAAGTCGCTCTTTTGATTTGGAAAGCAAGTCTTCGATTACATGGGATTGCATTGTCCAAGGTTCTGACATTTGTATTATTGTGCTCCATAGGTTACAATTACGTGCAATAGAGGATGCCGTTGAAGATATGCTCCGAGGCTTGAAGCTAGTTATGGCTGCTAAAAAAACAATCATTATCCCTCTCAAGCAAAAAGAAATCAAAGCATTCAAATAGTGGATTGCTAAAAGTTGGTGCTGTTAAGTTTAGTATCCGTGAGATTATTGCTGAAATTGAAAAGGAGCACATTTGTTCTCTGATGCCTTTCAAGGCTGAGAAGTTACAAGCACAGTCCCTGGTCGAAGTCAGAAGTCATGGAGAATCAGCACATGATATTATTGATGAAATGAATGCAACCGAGATTCCAGTTGGTATTGGGGTTTACTCTTCTCTCTTGAAAGCTTATTGTAAAGCCCAGCGACCGATGGAGGTCTCTGCACTTCTCAAGGAGGTCAGGAAAGCAGGGTTTCAGCTCGATGGGAGCTGTTATGATGCTCTTACTGAGTCACGTTTTGCAAATAAGGATCTGTATGGTGCTCTGGACCTTTTTCAAGGAGATGAGAGAGGCAAAGGTCTCTTCCTTTAGTAATAGCTGTCAATCACAGATCAATGAAGTTGCAAAGGAAAGTAAACCGATTTTGGTGGCCCGTTTGTTAAATGAAATTAATGACAACCAACAAGTCACTGTTGGGACACATGATTGGAATTCAGTCATCCACCTCTTCTGCAAGGCACACCTAATGAATGATGCCCAGAAAGCTTACAAGAAGATGACAGCCTTGGGATATCACCCCAATACATATACATTTCATTCTTTAATATATGGCTATTCGATTTCTAGAGGCATGTATCAGTAGATAACAATGTTGTAGTTGCAAATTATCTTTCTCATGGGTTGCCCTTTAAGCTATCTAAGGATGATGTTTACCTGACTTGTGGTTGTTCACAAGCAATTGATTTGGTTCTCTCAGTTTTGCCTCGTGAAGGTGTAAATATTCTCCTCCCAAGACCAGGATTTCCAGCATATAAAGCATTAATGGCATATAAAGGTATTGAAGCAAGGCATTATGATTTAGTTCCAGAAAGGGGTTGGGAAATCAATCTAGATCAACTTCATACAATTGCAGACAGCAACACAGTGGCAATGGTTATTATCAATCCAAGCAACCCATACGGCACTACTTTTACCCATGATCATTTGGCTAAGGTTGCAGAGACAGCGAAAAGGTTAGGTTTGTTAATAATCTCAGATGAAGTATATGCTCATATTGTCTTTGGTAAGAAGCCATTCATTCCAATGGGATTCTTTGCATCAATTGTACCAGTAATTACTCTTGGGAGCATATCAAAGAAATGGATGGCTCCTGGTTGGCAGATTGGTTGGTTTGCGACATGTGATCCAAATGGTATTCTAAGGAAATCTTAGATAACTGAAAGCATTATTGCAACCCATTTAATTGACTAGGCACCAGATAAGTTTATTGTTGCAGCTGTCCGGAATCTTGTGTATAATCTCTCATTAATGGTTGGCACAACAGATGATTGATGTTATGTGGAGGCATATGGAAAGAATGGGAAAAATGTTCACACTAAAGCACTTTCAATAGAAGATACCGCCCTTGACCGCATTCTGCCTTGTGTAGATGTGGCAACAACTAAACAATATTTAAATCAGAGCAAAACAGTGAACACTTTAGTGGACCTTATGAGGAGGATGTTGTCTTCATTGCCAATGATTGGCATACATCTCTTCTTCCTTGTTACTTGAAGATTCTTTCACAAATGCCAAGGTTGCATATTGCATACATACCTTGAAGAATGGGGTCCATATATATATTCAGTTTGAAAAGCTTCAAGGCACATGAAAAGAGACATTTCAAGATAGCAAAAGGCTCAAAATGGCAAAATTTTGGTTGAAGCTGTGCTTTTAGAATAACTCAGCAGTTTCGTAGCGCACTACGAAACTGCTGAAGCTAAATAGCCTAATTTCAATTAACCGGTTTTGAATATGAGCGGGAATTTTTGAAAGGGGAATGTCTACAAGGTATGCAAGGCATTAGCTGAAGCTATTAAGATTCAACCAGGTCAAGACAGGTGGAGATAATATGCATACGAATCTTACTTTAGATTTTTGTCATAAAGTGAGCATATTTACCACACTTCAGGATATCTGGAACAGTTTGCAAGAATTTTGGCTTTCACACATGCAAACCGTGGACAACACATCAAGAACGTGGCAGTTTGCTCCATTTTGGATAATTAAAAGATAAAGGATGTACTTCGTTGGATCTGAACATCTTGAGGCAAACTAAAGACCGGTACACAAGGGGCAGTTTCCTATGTTTCAGGGCATTGGAAAACATGTGACATTGAAGACCAACATGGAGCCTTGAAGATCCATCACAGCCATAATCAGAAGGGACCCAGATGTCAAAGAACAAGGATGATTGTAGACCAAGGTTGTTATGGAATTAGAGTCCTATTTGATTTAGATATCTAGAAGGTCTAGTGGAAGTTTGTTATATTTAATAGGCAGTTAAAAGCTAAATAGGTGTCATTAGAAGTATTTCTTGAGTTCCCTTAAGGTTAGAGGGGGAACTCTATATATAGAAGGATGGGAAATGTAATAGAGGTTGGAAGTTTATGTAAAAAGCCTGTTGTGAAGCTTATGTAAAAACTTTGTTCTTTTAGTAATACAGTGATGGTTTTTGCTGCTCAAGAATCATAGTGACTTCAGTATATGCATTCCTCTTGTTGTCTTTTATGTTATTTATAGTTTGATGAGTACTTGATTACTTGGAAATCACATGCTGTGTTCTAACTTCTTTCATGTACTCATATGCTGTCCCTGTTGTGTCTGTTGTACCTTATGTATATTGAAGTCTGAATGCCTTGATTTCATTGTAAAACCAATTCATTGTTGATGCTAAATGATATATGACTCCATGAGCCCAATGGATGCTTGTTAATTTAGATTTTACCAGCCTCATTTCTATTTGTTTCATAAAAGAGTTAACCATCTCAATCACAATCACAAATCTTAAACCCTTTGAGAGAGCCCTCTCAGGCTAAGGAGGCTAAGCCTTAGCTAAAATATTGGTCTGAAATAGTTACTTGAAGTCTTCCTGGTCTGCAGCCTTCCAGGGCCTGATTTTGAGATAACATTTTGGTGCGTCTGCTGGGAGTCTGAAGATTATTCATTCCTGAAATCAAGAGACTGAACTTCTGAAGGTAGCAGGAGCTCAGAAGAATTTTCGAGGCTGCAATCTACCTTGGCGACTCCATTGTTGAAGAATTCGAAATTCATAGATTCATGGTGATTCCACTGGAGTTATGAAGGACCCAGATGCTACCATTCTTATTTCAAGGTATGCATGCATAAATTTTTTAGGAATTCATGGTTTCCCAAATCATTTTCCCAAAGATGCATATTTTCTAAGGAATGGTCCAAAATTCAACGGAGAAGATTTGAGTTTAACTTTGAAGCATATATCAGATTTTTGTGATTTTATAGAGCTTCTTAGAGTTAAACATGAGGATGTTTGCATTATGTTCTTCTATGATTAATTTCAAGGGAAATGTAAACAGTGGATTGAAAGCTTTCCTACCAAATCCATTAAGTCATTTGAAGACTTTTGGCTTATGTTTTTGGAGGAATGGATAAATAGATCAGATGTGGTGGCAAACTCTCCTTCAATTCAAGGTTTCAAACAATGGAATGATGATCATATTAATGAAGAAATAGATGAAAGTTTTTCTTTGTCCTTGTCTTCGTATCTAAAATCATTTGAGTGCAAGGTAGAGGATAAGATGAAATTTTTGGATGAAGTTACTAAAGACATTGAAGGTTTACAAGGTCAAATTCAGGCATATAGTCTTCATAATCATGATCATTATTTTCAGAAGCTTTCTATGGAAGAACACAAGGAGAGAGTGTTGCTTCCTTTCTCTTTCACAATTGAGGAAGTGTACACTGTTGTTGAAGATCAGTCTGCACAACCAGAAAGTTACAAGAATCATCAAGCTGATCATGTATTCTGGGATCCTATAGCCAAATATATGGAAGAGTTTTACTCTCCAGTGTTTCAATTTTTCTATGAAGATCAGAGGCAATTTCAGTGGCAGTGGTCATCACAATATCATAGTGGCTCTGAACTCCGATGCAGTCAAAAAACTCAAATATCAGATAAGACAAATGATTGGCTACATTGGAAATTTCACATTGATTGAGCTGAAAGAAGTTTGAATTAATAGGGTAGGTAGGTAGGAAAATGCAAATAAGCTCAAGGTTGACTGAGCATTTTTTTTTTAGTAGATATAGACACCTCTCTCCTATAGTGATCATCAAGCTAAAGCCCGAGGTGAAGGCCCAAGAAGCTTGAAGGGGATGCTTGACAAGCAAATCTATGTTTGTTATAAAGAGGACAAAGCACTGGACCTGCATGTTCTTAGTGTACCACAGGGGCACACTATCCCAAGTGGAGCCACCTGTTATCACTCAAGAAAAAATAGTTTAAATTCTGAACATCAATTTTTTAAATTTGTCAAAGGGTTGGTGTCAGTTTTGGGCCTAGTCTTTTCATCTTGTTTTAGAGTCTCGTTAAGAGTCCTGTTAGTATGTCAAATGGGGTCAATTCTCTGTTTTAGTCCATCACTAGTCTCACACCACACCTAAGCTCCATATGTCAATCCTATTTCAAAGTTCATAGCGCAGAAACCTCGGTCTAGGTGATTTCATAGCGCAAAACACCGACTTTGCACTAATTGCGCTACGAAATTGGGAATTCGTGCTGATCCATAGCTAATCTCACCCCAGCTGTCATATTTTCTGCAAGAAGTTTACAGGGATAGCATGTGCAAGGTCTTACATGTCGGTCTTGACGCGTGTTCTGTAACCTCCAAATTTGATTCTTGCCTGTACTATTCAAATCGGGATTTCATCCGAAACCAAATCTGAAAATTCTCTATTAGAGACCGAAACTTCTGATTCTGGTTTCGATTTGTGATCAATCCAGCAGTATGAATTCTGGGAAGAACGGGCTCTGATTTTAGTTTCGATTTGTGATCAATCTGGTAGTATGACTTCTGGGAAGAACGGGCTCTTGCCACCTTCTTTTGTTTCTAATTTGCAAAATGTCTTGAAGAACAGAAAGATATACTAAGGAGCTTGTTCTTGCTGTTGACATAGAGCATTTAAATCTGTCTGCTGACCTTGCTGATGGTGTTGAGTGTTTGGTGCAAGTTCAGTCAATATTCTCAGAGGATGCTAAAATTGGGATATTACTTGAATATCTCGAAATTAGTTTTAATTATGCAACAGTTTTGAAAAGTCATCGACTACAAATGTCCCGCATCCCCACTTCTCTTGATAGTCTTGCATCAAGTTGCTCTTTTGATTTGGAAAGCAAGTCTTCGATTACATGATTGCATTGTCCAAGGTTCTGACATTTGTATTATTGTGCTTCATAGGTTACAATTACGTGCAATAGAGGATGTCGTTGAAGATATGCTCCGACGCTTGAAGCTAGTTATGGTTGCTAAAAAAACAATCATTATCCCTCTCAAGCAAAAAGAAATCAAAGCATTCAAATAGTGGATTGCTAAAAGTTGGTGCTGTTAAGTTTAGTATCCGTGAGATTATTGCTGAAATTGAAAAGGAGCACATTTGTTCTCCAATGCCTTTCAAGGCTGAGAAGTTACAAGCACAGTCCCTGGTCAAAGTCAGCAGTCATGGAGAACCGGCACATGATATTATTGATGAGATGAATGCAACCGAGATTCCAGTTGGTATTGGGGTTTACTCTTCTCTCTTGAAAGCTTATTGTAAAGCCCAGCGACCGATGGAGGTCTCTGCACTTCTCAAGGAGGTCAGGAAAGCAGGGTTTCAGCTCGATGGGAGTTGTTATGATGCTCTTATTGAGTCACGTTTTACAAATAAGGATCTGTATGGTGCTCTGGACCTTTTTCAAGGAGATGAGAGAGGCAAAGGTCTCTTCCTTTAGTAATAGCTATCAATCACAGATCAATGAAGTTGCAAAGGAATGTAAACCGATTTTGGTGGCCCATTTGTTAAATGAAATTAATGACAACCAACAAGTCACTATTGGGACACATGATTGGAATTCAGTCATCCACCTCTTTTGCAAGGCACACCTAATGAATGATGCCCAGAAAGCTTACAAGAAGATGACAGCCTTGGGATATCACCCTAATACATATACATTTCATTCTTTAATATATGGCTATTCGATTTCTGGAGGCATGTATCAGGAGATAACGATGTTGTGGTTGCAGATTATCTTTCTCATGGGTTGCCCTTTAAGCTGTCTGAGGATGATGTTTACCTGACTTGTGGCTGTTCACAAGCAATTGATTTGGTTCTCTCAGTTTTGCCTCGTGAAGGCGCAAATATTCTCCTCCCAAGACCAGGATTTCCAGCATATAAAGCATTAATGGCATATAAAGGCATTGAAGCAAGGCATTATGATTTAGTTCCAGAAAGGGGTTGGGAAATCAATCTAGATCAACTTCATACAATTGCAGACAGCAACACAGTGGCAATGGTTATTATCAATCCAAGCAACCCATGCGGCACTACTTTTACCCATGATCATTTGGCTAAGGTTGCAGAGACAGCGAAAAGGTTAGGTTTGTTAATAATCTCAGATGAAGTATATGCTCATATTGTCTTTGGTAAGAAGCCATTCATTCCAATGGGATTCTTTGCATCAACTGTACTAGTAATTACTCTTGGGAGCATATCAAAGAAATGGATGGTTCCTGGTTGGCAGATTGGTTGGTTTGCGACATGTGATCCAGATGGTATTCTGAGGAAATCTCAGATAACTGAAAGCATTATTGCAACCCATTTAATTGACTAGGCACCAGATAGGTTTGTTGCTGCAGCTGTCCGGAATCCTGTGTATAATCTCTCATTAATGGTTGGCACAACAAATGATTGGTGTTATGTGGAGGCATATGGAAAGAATGGGAAAAATGTTCACACTAAAGCACTTTCAATAGAAGATACCGCCCTTGACCACATTCTGCCTTATGTAGATGTGGCAACAACTGAACAATATTTAAATCAGAGCAAAACAGTGAACACTTTAGTGGACCTTATGAGGAGTATGTTGTCTTCATTGCCAATGATTGGCATACATCTCTTCTTCCTTGTTACTTGAAGATTCTTTCACAAATGCCAAGGTTGCATATTGCATACATACCTTGAAGAATGGGGTCCATATATATATTCAGTTTGAAAAGCTTCAAGGCACATGAAAAGAGACATTTCAAGATAGCAAAAGGCTCAAAATGGCAAAATTTTGGTTGAAGCTGTGCTTTTAGAATAACTCAGCAGTTTCGTAGCGCGCTACGAAACTGCTGAAGCTAAACAGCCTAATTTCAATTAACCGGTTTTGAATATGAGCGGGAATTTTTGAAAGGGGAATGTCTACAAGGTATGCAAGGCATCAGCTGAAGCTATTAAGATTCAACTAGGTCAAGACAGGTGGAGATAATATGCATACGAATCTTACTTTAGATTTTTGTCATAAAGTGAGCATATTTACCACACTTCAGGATATCTGGAACAGTTTGCAAGAATTTTGGCTTTCACACATGCAAACGGTGGACAGCACATCAAGAACGTGGCAGTCTGCTCCATTTTGGATAATTAAAAGATAAAGGATGTACTTCATTGGATCCGAACATCTTGAGGCAAACTAAAGACCGGTACACAGGGGGTAGTTTCCTATGTTTCAGGGCATTGGAAAACATGTGACATTGAAGACCAACATGGAGCCTTGAAGATCCATCACAGCCACAATCAGAAGGGAACCAGATGTCAAAGAACGAGGATGATTGTAGACCAAGGCTGTTATGGAATTAGAGTCCTATTTGATTTAGATATCTAGAAGGTCTAGTGGAAGTTTGTTATATTTAATAGGCAGTTAAAAGCTAAATAGGTGTCATTAGAAGTAGTTCTCGAGTTCCCTTAAGGTTATAGGGGGAACTCTATATATAGAAGTATGGGAATGTAATAGATGTTGGAAGTTTATGTAAAAATCCTGTTGTGAAGCTTATGTAAAAACTCTGTTCTTTTAGTAATACGGTGATGGTTTTTTGCTGCTCAAGAATCATAGTGACTTCAGTATATGCATTCCTCTTGTTGTCTTTTATGTTATTTACAATTTGATGAGTACTTGATTACTTGGAAATCACATGCTGTGTTCTAACTTCTTTCATGTACTCATATGTTGTCCCTGTTGTGTCTGTTGTACCTTATGTATATTGAAGTCTGAATGCCTTGATTTCATTGTAAAACCAATTCATTGTTGATGCTAAATGATATATGACTCCATGAGCCCAATGGATGCTTGTTAATTTAGATTTTACCATCCTCATATCTATTTGTTTCATAAAAGAGTTAGCCATCTCAATCACAATCACAAATCTTAAACCCTTTGAGAGAGCCCTCTCAGGCTAAGGAGGCTAAGCCTTAGCTAAAATATTGGTCTGAAACAGTTACTTGAAGTCTTCCTGGTCTGCAGCCTTCCAGGGCCTGATTTTGAGATAACACTAGGCATAATGTTTTAAGCTGAGTTTTGTATGAAGGCATTGGTTTGCAGGTTCTTGAGACCTCACAGGGAGGATCTCATCCCCAGAAGGAGCCAAATGTTAGCTCTACTACAATGTTTCACTATTAAAGGTCAAAATCAAGTCTGGTGGTGGATTTATGCTATAAGGGAGCTTGCAGTAGTTATTCCCCTTCTACTATTTTGATTTCTTTATACCTCAGAGCCCCTCCTCCTCTGTTTATTCTTCCTGAGACCTCTTTGTTCTGCATATAATATTTCTCTTTCACATCTGTTTTTTAATTTGAAACTCTATTAAAATCCCTGTATTAACCTGTGTTTACGTTTTACCCCGGTGCTAAGGTCTTAAACCTGTTTAACTACACACCTTCGTGAATTATATAACCCTCTATCGCTGTGCAACTGCAGCCGTTGATCGCCACGATCCAATGGTCTACGCGCCTTTTCCCGCTCATTAACTACCGTGCATCTTCCCCTCCATCTGACCGTCCATCGCAGATCGGACGGCTGACGCATCCCCCGATCGTGCAACCTGCGCACTCGTTAGCCCACGGGGGCGGTGGTTTTGGGTAGCCACGTGTCGAAATATTACAGGATCCCGCCTCGCGTTACAAAAACCGCCTAGCACCGATAGGCGGTGCGGGGAATATTGTCCGCCAATAATACCACCTGTCCCTGGCTGTTAAATCCCTTGTAGCTTCAGCGCCCGATCGCCGTCGGATCTGCCCAACTGCGATCCGATGACCATTATTTAATCACGCGCGTGTCCTCCTGATAATCTCTATCAGTTGAACGCAGCTATTGATCTCTGCGATCTGATGGTTGTTATTCACTCTGCCTATTCTTCCTGATTCCTCTCACCAGCAATCTCCACTGTTGATCTCTGCGATCCAACAGCTGAGATTTATTCCCGACCTGCTTATTCTTCCGCAATGAAACCTTAACCCCCGACTGCTCTCTACTACCCGAGGAAGGAAAACAACAATCAGCTACCCTGTCCCTGTGTAATAAAGCCCCAACAACTGCAATTAATCAACAGTATGGCCGAGGACAAACAGGATGACCTTGAGCAATTCAAGCATTTATCAGGCATGGAATTCAATCCATAATTTGATCCAGCTGCCAAAGAAGGACCGCAGAACAGCAGAAAAGGTCATTTTGTCCATTAAAACACTCAGAATTGCAGCACAGGCCCATTTCAGATTGTAAATATGGTTGGTGGTCCATTAGGACACCTCCATGCCTACCATAACAGAGATATTTTGTAATCAACTTCTATATATACTCAGGAGACAGAATGTAATAGGTTAATGAGTGCTATTTTGCTGTAAGGTTCAACTTCTGGAGATTGTAACTACTGTGATACCTGCAGCATCTGGTCTTCATTTTCAGCTAATGCGAGCTTCTTTTGCTGTTAATTACTCACTGTCCACTTCTTCTTCTTGTTCCAGGTTGTGCCTGTCTTGCCTTTATTCATGTGCTGTTAATGTTAGCATTAGAGGGGTAGTCATCCCACCTCTGTGTTAGAATTTAGCATGTATCATTGAATTTGTATGTAGGTTTCTATTCTTTTAGTGCCAGAGAGCTGTCATCCTATCCATGTATTAGAAAACAGATTTACAGACCTTTTAACTGGTTGCAGCCAGCCATCACAGGATCCTGTGCATCTGCTGGTGTGTTCAGTCTTCTCCATTATCACCTTATCCTCAAACTGTGAGTAATTGGTGGTCTAAAGCCTTGTAGTCTAGGGGTGTTCACCCATGTCTGGGGTTAAGCACAGTAGAAGTGGTTATCTGGCTTGAATATGTAGCATTTCTTTCATTCATCCACCATTTTCCAACATTTTTGTTGAGTTTGTAATGTTCCCAAGCATCTCTGATATACAACCTAGGAGAGTTTCTTGGGGTGATAACAGAAACCATTTGCGAGAATCTGTTCAACGCTAATTTGATTCAATAATGCTCTATAGATGCATTGCCCAATGTCAAAACACTAATTAAACACTGGCAGGATTGGTCCAAGATGAAGGCGAATAACATCAAAAAGTTATCTAATCTAACTTTAGAACATTATCGACAACACTTGGTCAAACCGCATAGCCAATGGCTTATGTTACGGTGCTTAACCAATACCATTGCTCATATGCTCCCAGCACTCTTCGATGTAGTTTATGCAGGACAGATGCAATTAAATCTAGCTCATCCTCCACCATTAAATCCCATGGTAGATATCTATGAACTCAGGCAAAAAATGGGAGGACAACTAGCTTCTCATTCTGGATGAACTATTCGAACATACTCTATTTTATCTTTTAGTTTTATTTTAAGGATGGTTTGTTTGAACCACCTCAACATTTCAAGTATTTTCTATTTTTATAGTTGATCCTTTAATTATAAATACCCTTTCATGTCTTTTAGAAAGCGGTTCTGAATTTTTGTAAAGAATACTTAAGAGAGTTTCACTATTGTACTTTTTTAATCATCTTAATAGGAAAGCTTCACCAAGACTGTCTTTCTTATGAGTAGAGCACTGATATATCAGGTACTATTATCTTTATATTATTGTTGTGTTTATATCTGATTAATAATCACATATTTTCTTTACTGTATTTCTATGTATGATCTTATATGCAATTGAATACTTATTCACTATTGAAGAGTACAGAGTTGTTATTTTGAATGCATTGTGAAAACGACAAAACCTTATATGTGATATGCATTAACAATTAATTTGTTTAACTATTTAATCAAATTAATAATCTTATTGCACTTATTTCTTGAATCACTAGATGATCTATATTGTTTAGTGTTAGGATTCCAAGAAACTCTCCTAGGTTGTAGCTCAGAGATGCCTGGTAACATATAAATTCAACTTATTGTTGCAATGGATGAATGGAAGGAATGATGCTTGTCCAAGAAAGATAACCACTTCTACTTTGTTTCACTATAGACATGCGTGAACACCCCCATACTACAATGCTTTAGACCAACAACTACTCACAGTTTAGAGATTGGGTGAATATGGAGAATACTGACCACATCAGCAGATGCACAAGACCATGTGATGGCCGACTGCAACCAGTAAAGAAGTCTGTAAATCTAATCTACTAATGCACAGATAGGATGACAGCTCTCTGGCACTAGATAAAAAGAAACCTAAATAAATTATTCAATGATACATTCAATAATCTAACACATAGATAGGATGACAACTTTCTAGTGCTAAACCTTAAAGATCAAGAACTTAGCATATTAGGGACAGCTTAGAACAGAAGAAAATGAAAAGTGAGCAGTTAACAACAAAAGAAGCTTGTATTAGCTGAAAATGAAGATGAGACTCTGCAAGTGACAAAATATCTACAGTCTCCAAAAGTTGAACCTTACATCAAAACATTAACCATCCACCTTGATTACATCTTGTTTCTAGGTATTTATAGATTTACATTACAAGGGCACTTGGCCATTCTAGGTATGGAGGGGTCATAATTGACCACCAACTGCATTTAACTACCTCATGGAGTCTCTGACTGTGTTTGTTTGCTACAGTGGATGAATCCGATCTGCTCAGGTGTTGTGCTGTCCTCTTAGGCAGTTGGAGTGTTCGTACCAGTGGGGTTCCATAACTGATAAATGCAGCTACAGGGTCATGCTCTATCCTTTTCACCCTTGGCCATGCTGTTTGTTAAATATGGTTGTTGGGGAGCAACTACGACTGGTACTGGTAAGCTAGTCACCTTCCTCCTTCAGGCAAATGGAGTGGTCAAGGGACATGGACTGCATGGGCAAGTGGACGAGTTGGATGAGGGGGAAGGTTGGCCGTCGGATCGAAGAAATGGACGGCGGAGAATATCGGCCGAGGTGGGAGCGGGGTGAATGAGGGTCATTGGATCTTGGGTGGACAGATCGAACGGTGGTCAGGCGATGAAGATGCACGGGAGTTTAACAAGCAGGCGGATAGGTTAGGTGGTAAACGGTATTGATCGCATCGCCTTCAGGCATAAAGTGGTAAAAGGACAAGACCAAGCGATTCCACTCAGCGGCCGACACGTAGCAGTGGATGAGAGAGAAAAATTGTTCTCATCGTGTGATAACATTCGGGTGAGTTGCGGACGCGATAAGTGTGAAGGCCGTCAGATCTCGGCGGAGATGATCTGACGGTGGGGATTTGATCACACATGTTGCTTCATTGGGCACGACGGGAGCCGTTGGATCGGCGGGAGGAAATCAACGGCTGAGATTAAGAGAGGGGTTTATGAGCGTGCGAGGTTATAAGGATGAGGTTCTATGTTGGTTTTAGGCTTTTGTGCTCGGGGCTTAAAGTAAAAGGGGTTTATAGCGGGTTTAGAGGAAAAACAAAGGAAACGGAGGTGAAGGAGAATAAGCGGAGTGAAGGAAGGAAGGGAAAATGACCACTATGAGCTTCCTTTTAGGCTCAACCAAGCAGACCAAGCTCGTCTCTGACCTTGAAAAATCAGCGTTGTATAGCAGAGCTAACACTGGCTCCTTCTAGGGATGAGATCCTCCCTATGAGGTCTCAAGAACTGTAGACCATTGCCTTCCCTACAAAAACTAGATCAGCAAAATTTCCTAGCGTTCCATTGGGCATGGAGTCTAATTAAGTCTACACTAAAACCTGATAAAACAACATATTTACAACATTAAGGCCTGAAGACCTTAAACAACATAAATTTTCAAAAATCGCCCATTAACTGGGCCATCAAAAACTATCTCTCCTTCCACACTTTGCAGCATGAAAGTATTGTTCCCCTGGATCTGAGTGACAATAAAAGGTCCGGTCCATAGAGCATCGAACTTCCCATGGTTGCCTTTCTTTTCTTTCAGTGCATCCCATTTAAGAACCAAGTTTCCAACTTGAAAACTGTCTATCTTTGCCTTTCTGTCAAAGGCTTCCTTGATTCTCTTCTGATGTGATGTAGACCTCTCAACCAATTGATCTCTGATTTGATGCACTTCTGCAAAATCACTGATCCTCCTTGCCATGTCATCTTCCTCATTCTGCTCTTTCTGCAGGAATTTTACCATGGGGAGGGTCAACTGAATTGGGAATACAGCCTTAGTGCCATATACCAGCTTGAAGGGAGAGTTCCCTGTGGATTTCTTGGTAGTCACTATGTCAGCCCACAATGCATACTTCAGCTTGGAATCCCAGTTCCTCTTATTGTCTTCCAGCAGTTTTTTGATTATCCTTATCAGGCTCTTATTGGAAGATTCTTCTAAACCATTGCCTTGAGGGTAATATGAGGTGGAATGTACCAGCTTAATGCCCATTGAGTCACACATGTCCACCAATTCTTTTTCCCTGAAGGCTACTGCATTGTCTGTAACCAACTTGTGTGGACAGCCAAACCTGGTGAAAATATTCTCTGTCAAAAACTTCATGACCACATGTTGATCAGCTTTCCTAGTAGGGATGGCCTAAATCCATTTAGTGAAGTAGTCAGTGGCTACCAAGATCCATCTGTGATGGCCACTGGAATGTGGGTTAATTTCCCCTATGAAATCCAAACCCCACTGCTGGAAAGGGCCATTGGCATGTATTGGCTTCAAGGGCAAGGACTTCAACTGCTATTTCCCTTCAAACCTCTGGCACCTGTCACAAGATTTTACAAATGAGAAGACATCAGAAAACAAAGTGGGCCAATAATACCTAGCTCTAAGGATCTTGTGGGCTGTGGTTTTCCAGTAGTGATGTCCTCCACAGATGCTAGAATGAAACTAATGCATGACCTCCATGGATTGTTCTTTGTCCAGACATCTTAGAAGGATTCCAGATGGATCCCTCCAATACAGCAGGTTTTCATGGATGCAGAACTTGGCTGCCCTGAGCTTAATAGTCCTGGCTTGGCTTGAACTAAGGTCTGGAGGAATTTCTAGCTTCTGCAAAAATTTAACTATTGTAGAATACCATCCACAAGAAGCTAGATTTTCAGCCAACAACTGGTCATGTCCTAGTTCAGTTGTTTCTTCCCCTATTTGTCTGTCATCTGAGTTTGTGCTTATCAAATTCATGTCCAGCATCCTGCAATTTTCTTCAGCCATTAGTTTGGCAAGGCCCTGACCTCTGACAAGCTTGGTGGGCTTTAATTCTATGTTGAATTCAATGAGCTTTGCAATCCATTTGGCCCTTCTTCCATCAACATCTGGCTGCATTAGGACATCTTTTACTGAAGCAGAGGGCACATATGCAACTACCTTGGAGTGCAGAATGTATATTCTGAAAGCCTTTAAAGATTTGATAAGAGCATATGCCTGTTTTTCAATAATATCATACCTCAGTTCAGCATCCCTTAATGTCTTGCTGAAGAATGCCACTGGATGTTCTAAACCTTCATCATCTTTCTGCAATAGAACTGCTGCAAGGGTGTCACCTGAGGCAAAGGAGAAGATATGGAACTCCTTGCTATAATCTGGGCTAATCAAAGTGGGAGCTTCCATAATAGCCCTTTTGATAGCATCAAAATATCTTCTTGCTGCCTCAGTCCATTTGATCTCTGATTCCTTTTTCAGCATGGAGGTGATGTGCTTTACTAGTTCTGCAAAATTAGGAATGAACCTCCTCACAAAATTTATCTTGCCCAGAAAGGACTGAATGTCCTTTTTTGATCTTGGAACAGACAAGGTCTGTATTGCTTTCACTCTTTCTGGGTCAATCTTGACACCTGCAGCAGAAACAATGTGTCCAAGGAGCTTGCCCTCTTCTAAAGCGAATTGTGACTTTTTAGGATTCACTGATATCCCAAACCTCCTGCACTTCAGAAACACTTTCTTCAAATGCTACAAATGATCTTGATGGCTGCTGGAGTATACTGTTATATCATCCAGGTAGACAAGGACAAATTTATCCTTCTCTCCCACAAATGCTATATCCATAGCTCTTTGAAAGGTGGCTCCAGCATTCATCAGCCCAAAAGGCATCTTAGAGTACATGAAAGTGCCCCAAGGAGTGGTGAAAGCAGTCTTTTCTTGGTCATTTGGATGCACAGCAACTTGGTTATACTCTGAAAATCCATCCAGGAAAGACATGACTTTGGCTCCTAAGACTTTCTACAGCAAATGCTCCATCTTGGGTAGAGGATAATTGTCTTTCTTAGAGCATTTGTTTAGGTTCCTGAAATCAGCGCATAACCTGATTTCTCCACTTTTCTTCCTCACCACTACCAAATTAGCTACCCACTTTGAATATCTCAAAGGGACTATTATTTTGGCAGCCAGCAACTTCTTGATTTCCTTTTCAATCATCGGAAGGAGCAGAGGATTTATGGGTCTCAGCTTCTGCTTGAAAGGAATTGTGTATTTCTCCAATGGGATCTTGTGCTAGATGATATTTTTGTCATAAGTTTTAAGGTAACTGTATTCCTAGGCAAAGACATCAGCAAATTGCTTCATCAAGGTGTAATATTCAGAACTTTGGGCAGCAGACAGATGGGCGGAGAGATTTACATATTTTTGATGATCTGGGCTCCCTATGTTATGCCTATGGACTGTAGATTGATCTTCTTTTTGGGCAGCCTTATGAGGCACATCATTCTAGTCAAACAGCTTCTCCAGGGGAACTAGGCCTTTAGGTGTATAATTGCTAGGCAACTGAATAATGTTGTCTCAACCAATTTTGTTCTTTCGCTAGGACTGGGGGCATTCCTCCAAGGCTTCATTCTCTTGGTCAATTTGCATTTCAGAGAATTCATCAATGACTTGCAGAAACATATTTACTTCATCATCATCCTCAAAGACTTTCCAATGCTGGACATTGTCAGGCAAGGATGGTCTATATTTTATCTGGACTTCATTAACCAATCTTGGAGGCATGGGAGGGATGAACATGCTAGCTGACACAGTAAGGGAATCAACAAGATGATTTTTGACTCTAGGGATATATGAGATATAAAAACTACTAAAAGAGTCTTTGAGTCTCCATACCTCATCTCTGTATGCTTTCAGCCTTGGGTGCCTTGCTTGGAACGTTTTGTTCACTTGCTGAATGATGAGATCAGCATCTCCAAACACCTTTATGTCTCTAATTCCTCTGTCTTTGGTAGCATTCAAGCCCAATATCAGAGCCTCATACTCTGCTATATTGTTGGTGACCTAAAAAGTCAGCTTAAAAGACAGATGTGTGCTTTCTTGTTTTGGAGACACCAGCACCACTCATGCTCCTGCAGTTTCTTTTAAGCAAGCTCCATCAAGGAACATCTTGCAAGCTTGTGTCCCTTCTTCTTCAATGGCCTAGCATACTGTTTTATTAATCTGCATTGAGGCCTTCTAGGATTCTTCAATCTGGAGAATACATGCCCCAAAGTCAGTGTCCACAGCGTAGATGGGATGATTAGTGGGATTCTTCTCATCGCTGATGATATAGGCCAATTGGGCTTCCCTATATAGTCTTCTGCTTTCTCCTCCAAAAACTGGGACAGTGGCATCAGATAAATCATTTTGTAATGTTCCACCCAGTCTCTTAATCCACCCTTTAGACAGCAGCATGCCAAACTTAGGGGGAACCTCTGCTACCACAATATCCATTATCATGCCTTTCATGGGTAGCTAAGTTAGGGTGATAGCAAAGTCTTTAATTAATCCTAGACATTTCACCTTCCTTGAATTAAAGGAGAATAAATCATGATAAGGTCTGGTGATGTCAAGGCCTAACTCTTCCATGACAACTTTTGGCATCAATTTATGGCTGGCACCTGTGTCCAGCAGACAGTTATGGAGGGTTTTGTCATGAATGGCTAGGGAGACATAAAATGATGGGGAGCTATTATAAAAGGGTTCATTCATTGGGCTAAGCACAAATGCAGGTTTATCAACTTGCAAATTCACATATTCATTGGAGGCTTGTTAGGCTTTTAGCTCAAGGGCATCAAGGATATGCTTTCTAAATACCTCACTCTTTGCAAGTTGTATTAGAGGTACAGATATTTTTAACTTCTAGACTTCTGATTCAAAACTGAAAGGGGAAGGGAACTTGTTAGGGCCTCTTACCTCTTGAGTTGGCGCTTTGAGGATGACTGGATCAGCTGCCGGTTTTTTCTGCTTGTTGCTCTGCTGCTCTGTGGGGACAGCAGCTCTTTGGGCAGGGTTCTCTTTGGCATTGCTTGTTCTTGACCTCAAGTTGTATCTTTGCTGATCTTCAGTTTGTAGGACAACTTCTCTGTCCCACTCTTGGCTAGTCTGGTCTTTGAGTAATGACTCTTCATAGGCAGCCAATGTCAGAAAGGCAGCATTGCCCTTATCTTCCATGCAGTGAATCTCATCCTCTTCATCAAACTATTCCTCCTCCATGACTACGTTCTAGAAAGGAGTCTTAACCCTTTGTTCTTCACTAGCCTCTTTGCCTCTTTGAATGGTCTGCATTTGTTCATTTGCTCTTCTGAATGGATTTGGATTTCTAGGAGCAAATGTGCTAGGCAGCCTTGCCTTCCCAGAACTCTACTCAACCTTCAGCTTGGATATCTCAGCAGCCAATGACTCTATCATCTTGGTCATTTTGTCTATTTTAGGTTCTGAAGATGAAGAAGAGGAAGAAGCCTCACCTCTCTACCTCCTTCTATCAGCATGGCCTTTGAGTTTCTCTGCAGCCATGATATTGGATTCTACCTCCAATGCTGCATCTTGCATTTCAGCCAGAGAAGCACATCTTCTTTCTCTTAACAGCAGGCAGAAATCAGAATCAAAGGCATTGGCATAGGTGAGTTTTGCAGAGGTGGGGTAGGCTTCACTTCAGCTGGTATCTTGCCATACATATGATTGAATCTCTTATTAAAGTCAAACAATGATTACCCATTTTCCCTTTTGAGGTTGCCAAACTCAGTATGGTAGTATAGCATGTCTTTCTTATCTCCCCAATGCTTTAAAAACACATCGTCTAATGCTTCAATGTCTATTATAGACCTATAGGTCAGCTCTCTGAACCACTTTCTAGCCTATCCATCAAGGCTTTCGACAAAAACTCTCATCCACACATCATCTTCACTAATATCAAGGTTATCAGCATAGCTATAAAAGGACTCAAGATGCTCTTCAATAGTTATCCCCTCTATACCAGTAAACTTAGGCATGTATTTTTGGTATTCTCCTATAGGCATGGCATTCAAAGGAATAGGCAAAACCAGGGGTCCATACCTAGTAGCTATGATTCTTTCCATTTTGGTAAGTGCTTGTGGGCCTACCATGACTGGGGTAGGTGGAAGGGTACTGGCAGTTTGGAAGGCAGGGAGCTGAGAAACAATGACAGGGCTAAAGGAATATGATGGACTAGAAGGGAGGTTTTCTTTGGACTGAGATCCAATGGGGAACTTATTGAACAAGGAGTTTTATGAATCTCTGAGGGTATTTCTTCACTAACAATGCTAGGCTCTAAATCTTCAAAATGAACATGCTCAGTTACAAGCCTCTCTTGCAGAGATACATAAGATTGTTTAGGTTTACCTGATCCTGATGCTCCTTTTTGTGATGTCTTTCTCTGCTTGACAATCTTCTTAGGGTCAGGCACTGGGTCAGTTGGTGATTTCTGAGGATTTCTCCGAGTATGCCTCATAAACTGAGCCAAAACTGTGATGTGGAGTCGCCAAAAGGTTGGTCCTCCAGTAGAGTCTCCAAATAAATGATTACAACCAATAATGTGTCTAGAATTTGTCTATCATCAAAGTTGGATCTGTGTTGTTCTCCTAGGGAAGTTGAGCTTCAATCTCCTCTCCCCGGCAACGGCGCCAATTATGTTAGGATTCCAAGAAACTCTCCTAGGTTGTAGCTCTGAGATGCCTGGTAACATATAAATTCAACTTATTGTTGCAATGGATGAATGGAATAAATGATGCTTGTCCAAGCCAAATAACCACTTCTACTTTGTTTCACTCCAGAGATGCGTGAACACCCTATTAGTTCCAGTCTTCGCAACGTGTCACCAAGGATCAACATGAGCTCTTACTATGTCTGGTTTTGTTATATGTTTTGCAAATGATGTTCAGCACAAAACATGTCACAAGTGTGTCCACCAGAAGAATCTCGGAAAAATATTTCCAAAGGTATATCACACTCCCGCAACCGGTTCTTGGATTAGAAGAAATGAATGAGTGATTCTTGGTTATGCATGTTTTGAGGTCAGTTGTTGCACACAATGACAAGTTTAGTAAAAAATTAGTTTCTGAAATAATGGTAAGGAATTTTTCAAAAGTGAAAGAGGTTTCTATTCATCACATACTAAATAACAAAAACCTCCTCATTTTATGCACAGGTGCTACTATGTGGGAGATATATAGTGATATTTGGAGCCTACATTAAAACAAAGCAAATTTTTCATATTTTTTACTGTTTTAGTCATGTTAGTGCGGGACCATTTTACAAAAGATGGAAAGTAATTTTACAAAACCCAAGGAGGTTTTTGTTAATAACGAGCCATATAACAGAAACCTCTTTCATTTTTTTTACATGTGTCATGGATTCGGATATGTGACTAGATCTTAACAGCTCATTTTCACATATTTAAATTTTTAATGATTTTCTGTTTTAGAGATGATTTTGTGGAACAGATTGCGAGCTACTGGAAATGAATTTCCCAAATTTGAGAGAGTTTTTTCTCCAGCATGACCTTATCTACAAAAATTTCTTTCAGTTCTGTAATAGGTGCTATGGTTTTGGAGATACGAGTTAATCTTCAACACCTATTTTCAGAAATTCAGCCCAAGTTTAATGTAACTAATTCTATTTTGAAGAAAATGGTTGAGCTCAATCCCTTAGTACAAGGATGAGAAAATGTATATATTTTATGAATTTCATAGTGTAGGGGTTGGATTTTGGTAGAAGGTTGGACTCTTGAGAAAGCCTTGAGCTTCATTGTACATTCATTTTCAGTATTTTGGCTAAGGAATTGAGACCAGGATTTGCAGCACTCTTTGGGATTCATGTGGCAATTTGTATTGGTATAGTGCTTCTCTTTGTAATTGTGAATTTTGTTTATGTATGTCATCATCTATCTTATTTCTTCTGAACTAAGCAAACAAGAGTGTAAGTAGAATTCATTGAAAGTGCAATGCTCTACTTGAGGTTTGCTGTAGTTTTTTTATTTTTTCAGCTGTCTGAGGAGGATTCATGATTGCCCTTGCCCTCTTCAACACCTCACCTGTCTTTTCCCTCCATCTCATTAAAATTTAAGTGCCAAAATTATCGCCTACCTTGCCCCATCGAGATCTCTGCAAAACTGAGCCTCAATCCCCGCACCCCAAAATCTGCCTTTCCCTTGATTCCAACAAAACCCCCAAAAAATCACATCAAATCCTTGTACTTCATACCTAGCCTAAAATTAGCTTTTATCTCAGTCATCTCAAGCCCCATCGATTATCTTTTGCTAAGATTGACTCAGAGAGAGCCCTCTCTTGTCCTCGTAGGGCTAGCTATGAGGCTGAGCGTGGTTTGATGTTGGCCTTAGATCCTACCTTTTCAGCCTGAGGTAAATCTAGGAACTAACATAGTGGCAACCATACTGGGGAAGAGATTCTTTGTTTGTTAGTGTTCCTCATTTTATAAACTATAGACAGAGTCTGAAGATTAGCCAGGTAGCCTTCGAAACGCTTTTGCTTTGCATTAGCGCAAGTAGATAAAAGCTACTTCACTCAATCTTCGGTCTAGTCTTATAAACGGAATATCTAACCTACAAATTGCCCCAGTACATGTATCATGTTAGATCTGATTGTTGATGGTGGATAGCAGTCAGATACATATGAAGGCTAAAACATTCACCTGGTGATTCCAACTCAATCCAGAGATTCCAGTGCTCACTGATCCGTTCATGCACTGAAATAAAATGGTAGGGTATGTGGCAAACCCTGTGTTTTGTGAAGCTTTAAAAGAAGTTAGAGATCAGTTAGTGAATTTTGAAATTGATGAAGTATTTTTCATTGTCGTGCTTCAATGTTTGAGATCTCTGAAGTTTCCTCCTAAAGCTAAAACTAGTTTCTTTGAGTTAGTTGTTGAAAAAGTTGAGAAGGAGATGCAGTATTTAAATGATCAGATCCAATCATATGAATTCTGAGATCCCAAAAAGTTCTTGGAAACTCTCCCTCCTTCAAAACAAGAAACAATCGAGCTGCCCGTGGATGTTTGCATTGACAGTTTGCAGTTGGTGGTCTGCGTTGAGGAATTAGGGCAGCAAATAGAGTATGGTTTCTTTGATCCTATTGTCGCATATATGGAATATTTTTTCAGTTTAAATGATAGATCAAATTGTCTTTTACACAACCAGACTCGTTATGTGCATGTATGGTTGTCATCACTTACATTTGTGTCAAGGTTGAAGCACTTTCAAGCAGCATCCTTGTCACAGTTACTTGATTGGTTGATATGGCATTATAGCATTACTTGATCTATCAATTTTGCAGCAAAGTGGATTAGATTTTGTACATAAATAAGCTGCCCAAGGCAGCATTTCAGTTTTTGGTATTTGTTTATGTACAAGTTGCAGTATGTATATGTTTTTGGATTGGTATGAATTGTTTTGGGTTTGCAGTTGTTTGACCATCCATGCCCAATGAAAGAGGCACTGTCTACTTTCCATAGATCTGTAGTTCTTGGCACCTCCAAGGAGCTACCATCCCCATTGGAGCCGATGTTAGTTCCAGTCTTCACAGCCTGTCACCAGGGATCAACATGAGCTCTTACTATGTCTGCTTTTGTTAGATGTTTTGCACATGATTTTTAGCACAAAACATGTCACAAATGTGTCCACCAGAAGAAACTTAGAAAAATATTTCCAACGGTATATCACACTCCCGTAACTGGTTCCTGGATTAGAAGAAATGAAGAAGTGATTCTTGGTTATGCATGTTTTGAGGTCAGTTGCTGCACACAATGACAAGTTTAGTACAAAATCAGTTTCTGAAATAACAGCAAGGAATTTTTCAAAATTGAAAGAGGTTTTTGTTCATAACATACTAAATAACAAAAACCTCCTTCAGTTTATGCACAGGTGCTACTATGTGGGAGATATATAGTGATATTTGGAGCCTACATTAAAACAAAGCAAATTTTTCATATTTTTTACTGTTTTAGTCATTTTAGTGCGGGGCCATTTTACAACAGATGGAAAGTAATTTTGCAAAACCCAAGGAGTTTTTTGTTAAGAACGAGCCATATAACAAAAACCTCTTTCATTTTTTTCACAGGTGTCATGGATTGGGATATGTGACTAGATCTTTACAGCTCATTTTCACAGATTTAAATTTTTAATGATTTTCTGTTTTAGAGATGATTTTGTGGAACAGATTGCGAGCTACTGGAAATGAATTTCCCAAATTTGAGAGAGTTTTTTCTCCAGCATGAACTTATCTACAAAAACCTCTTTCAGTTTTGTAACAAGTGCTATGGTTTAGGAGATACGAGTTCATCTTCAACACCTATTTTCAGAAATTCGGCCCAAGTTTAATGTAACTAATTCTATTTTGAAGAAAATGGTTGAGCTCAATCCCTTAGTACAAGGATGAGAAAATGTATATATTTTATGAATTTCATAGTGTAGGGGTTGGATTTTGGTAGAAGGTTGGACTCTTGAGAAATCCTTGAGCTTCATTGTACATTCATTTTCAGTATTTTGGCTAAGGAATTGAGACCAGGATTTGCAACACTCTTTGGGATTCATGTGGCAATTTGTATTGGTACAGTGCTTATCTTTGTAATTGTGAATTTTGTTTATGTATGTCATCATCTATCTTATTTCTTCTGAACTAAGCAAACAAGAGTGTAAGTAGAATTCATTGAAAGTGCAATGCTCTACTTGAGGATTGCTGTAGTTGTTTGATGTTTTCAGCTGTCTGAGGAGGATTCATGATTTCCCTTGCCCTCTTCAACACCTCACCTATCTTTTCCCTCCATCTCATTAAAATTTAAGTGCCAAAATGATCGCCTACCTTGCCGAGATCTCTGCAGAACTGAGCCTCAATCCCCGCACCCCAAAATCTGTCTTTCCCTTGATTCCAACAAAACCCCCAAAAAATCACATCAAATATTTGTACTTCATACTTAGCCTAAAATCAGCTTTTATCTCAGTCATCTCAAGGCCCATCGATTATCTTTTGCTAATATTTACCCGGAGAGAGCCCTCTCCTATCCTCATAGGGCTAGCTACGAGGCTGAGTGTGGTTTGATGTTGGCCCTAGATCCTACCTTTTTAGCCTGAGGTAAATCTAGGCACTAACACACCCCCAGACTACAAGGCTTTAGACCACCAACTACTCACAGTGTAGAGATTGGGTGAATATGGAGAATACTGACCACACCAGCAGATGCACAAGACCATGTGATGCCCAGCTACAACCAGTAAAGAAGCCTGTAAATCTAATCTACTAATGCACAGATAGTATGACAGCTCTCTAGCACTAGATAAAAAAAAAATTGAATAACTTATTCAATGATACATTCAACAATCTAACACATAGATAGGATGATAGCTTTCTAGTGCTAAACCTTAAAGATCAAGAACTCAGCATATCAGGCACAACTTAGAATAGAAGAAAATGGAAAGTGAGCAGTTAACAGCAAAAGAAGCTTGTATTAGCTGAAAATGAAGACGAGACACTGCAAGTGACAAAATATCTACAGTCTCTAGAAGTTGAACCTTACATCAAAACATCAACCATCAACCTTGATTACATCTTGTTTCTAGGTATTTATAGATTTACATTACAAGGGCACTTGGCCATTCTAGGTATGGAGGGGTCATAATTGACCACCAACTGCATTTAACTACCTGATGGAGTCTTTGACTGTGTTTGTTTGCTACAGTGGATGAATCTGATCTCTTCAGGTGTTGTGCTGTCCTCTTAGGCAGTTGGAGTGTTCGTATCAGTGGGCTTCCATAACTGATAAATGCAGTTGTAGGGTCGTGCTTTGTCCTTTTCGCTTTTGGCCATGTTGTTTGTTAAATATGGTTGTTGGGGAGCAACTGTGACTGGTACTGGTAAGCTGGTCACCTCCCTCCTTTGGGCAAATGGAGTGGTCAAGGGACGTGGAGTGCATGGTCGAGTGGACGAGTTGGATGAGTGGGAAGGTTGGCCATTGGATCGAAGAAATGGACGGCGAAGATGGCTCGATGGAGAATATCAGCCAAGGTGGGAGCAGGGTGAATGAGGGCCATTGGATCTTGGGTGGACAGATCGGACGGTGATCGGGCAATGAAGATGTGCAGGAGTTTAACGAGCAAGAAGATAGGTTAGGTGGTAAATGGTATTGATCGCACCGCCTTCGGGCATAAAGCGGTAAAAGGACAAGACCAAGCGATTCCACTCAGTGGCCGACACGTAGCAGCGGATGAGAGAGAAAAACTACTCTCATTGCGCGCTAATGTTCGGGTGAGTTGCGGGCACGATAAGTGCGAAGGCCACCAGATCTTGGCGGAGATGATCCGACGGTGGGGATTTGATCGTGCAGGTTGCTTCATCGGGTGCGACAGGAGCCGTTGGATTAGTGGGAGGAAATCAACAGCTGAGATTAAGAGAGGGGTTTATGAGTGCGCGAGGTTATAAGGATGAGGTTCTATGGTGGTTTTAGGCTTTTGGGCTCGGGGCTTAAAGTAAAAGGGGTTTATAGCAGGTTTAGAGGAAAAACAGACGAAACAGAGGTGAAGGAGAATAAGCAGAGTGAAGGAAGGAAGGGAAAATGACCACTATGAGCTTTGTTTTAGGCTCAACCAAGTAGACCAAGCTCGTCTCTGACCTTAAAAAATCCACATTGTATAACAAAGCTAACAGTTTAGCATATTAGAGAATCTTTCAATCACACATATAAAGATAAGTTAAATCTTGAGAAATAGATAGCTAGATATATATATATATATATAGATATATGTTTTCACTACCTTTATTTATCCATCACATCCATTTCACCTATGATTAAACTTCAAATTATACTATATATTTTTAAATGGAAACTGGTCCCATTATCCCCAATCGGATCCGCTATTCCAAATAGAAAAGGAACGGTTTTCAAGTTCCTAACTGGGTGGTTATCCCCAATGTTGAGGCAGCGACATGTCGAGCCTTCAACAATACTACGCAGTGCATATTTTTGAAGGCCTAGGCTGAGTGACTACATAGTTGAGGGACTCAAGAGGTTAAGCTTGAGGCTTGAAGTTGCTGAATGCACAGTTCATACAGGAGAACAGGCGAGGAGGTTACGCAGTTAAGGGGTTCAAGGGCTTAAGGTCGAGGCTTGAAGCTTAAAGTTTCCCAATGCATGGTTCAAAAGGGAAAAAGGCCAAGTGATTATGCAGTTACATATTTCAGGATATTAAGGACGAGGTTTGATGCTTGAGACTACATAGTTCATAAACAAGGCTAGATGGAAACAAGGATTGTGTAGTTTTAGAGCTCAAGGGCTAGGACCAAGCACTAAGATAACATAGTGCAAAGTTCTGGAAGGCATAAATTGTGCATTATGCAATGCCAAGAGACAAGGCTACTACTTGATGGATGAGACTATGCAATGCACAGTTTAGGCTGGCTAAAGGAGGTTGAGTGGTCCAGTCGGAGATTTTTCCCAATTTGACTAAGTGTCGGATCAGTGAGAGGAAGATAAGAAAAATCATGACTCTAAACATGACCACACACTTAGATCACTTGATGACACAACATGGAACACTTAGAACACATGAACAACATCCTTTCCTTAATGCAACAACTTTGCAATGACTTACACCAAGTGCGACACCAAAGATACGCTTTTTGACGAACATGAAAACACTTTTGCGACTGTGCTTGAAACTTTGGAAATGAGTGTGATACATGTTTGCATGGTAAGACCAACTCATTTACATAAAGGTTACCCCTTTAAACCACCAAAACTAGCTTTTTTTCATTGTGCGACACTCCATATGCTAAAAGACGACATTTACTATATGAAGAGAAAAGTGTGAATGACACTTTTGATACACAAATGACAGTGAAAGAAACACATGCTAGAGAGAAGATAACATGAAAATGAAACTAAGTAAATGAAATCAAGTGAAAGTGACATTCAAAATCATGGAAACGACACTCACAAAAGCAAAGGTGCACAAAAGCGACAGTGTGAAAAACTCACCAAAATAGAAGTATGAATGCAGCCAAAAGTGGAATGCTATCAATGAAAGCATGCACTGACTATTGGAATAAGTTGATTATTGAATAGGAACTGTCTTGATGGACCATGCTATGCTTGTTCAATATTTGATAAAAGAATGTGCTCATGAACTTGTTGCAGACTGAGAATGTGTGAGTAGGTGACTTCGACACTTACAATTCAAAAGGGAGCTCAAGAAATTAACAAAACATCAATCGACCAAGAAGTGACTATGAAATGACCAATCATAAGATCCATAGTAGGATCCAAAATTCAAGTGTAAGCAAAATTTTGGAGGATGTTTGTCACATCGACAACACTTAGCGACAAACTCGTAGAACTACAACTTCTCTGCCTTGGCCAATTCTTTCGTACAGGGTCTAGTTCTTCATGGAGTATTGATTCATCATTTAGATTACCATGGCTTCCCCACTTACCCTGTGGATAAACATAGTCTCCTTCATTGCTTTACTTGGTTAAACAAAAACATAAGGTCAACGATCACACAATAATTTGAATTGGGAAAGGGTAATGAATTTAGCGAGCTTTATATTTTCATAGTGTATTTTTTCATCTTTGGTATTGCTCTACTACAATAGGCCTTAATAGTACCCCAACGGATTCACTTCAGGGACACAAACATTAGTCCGTTATGTAACAGACCCGAGTTAAAATTTCATGTAATAAAGTTAATAAAGAAAATATAAGAACAAGGTCAAGGGACACTTATTCCAAGCTTAATGTTGGGAAAAATATCCTAGTGGGCATCATTTGTTGTGTATTATGGCTAAGGGAAATTGGAAAAGGAAATGGCAAAGGATTTGAAAAGGAAAAAACATATTATTGGCATTTTATTTATAAAAATAAAGGAAAATAGGAGAAAATGGAGGTGAAAGGTAATAAGTTGCATCTGAGGAGGAAATTGAAGGAAAATTAAGGAAAAATGAAAAAATTAGAGGCATCAATAATAAAAAGACACCAAAGCATCAGTTAGTAGTCTTTTGTCAATTCATTTTTTAGATTGGTTTTAGAGAGGAGAAGAGCACCAAGAGGATAATGAAAGCAAGCAAGAAAAGGAAGGATAAGGAAGGACAAGGAAAGAAAGGATCAAGCAAGGAAAGGCTAGATCAAGAAGCTTCAATAAGAATACTTGCAAGTAACAGGTTGCACGTATGATTTCCTAGCTAGTTTTGGCATGCATGGTATGTGCATCTGTTTATTTGGTTTCATTGTTGTTAGTAGCATGGATATTTCTAGGTTTTGACAGTGAGTTTAACCTTGCCTTGAAATTGTCGGATAATCATGGTGTGATGGGATTATTTCTCGTCTGAACTTTGGATTTTTGGAAGGTTTTTGATCTAGGTGAGATGGTCTGAGGAAAATCCCAAGGGTTTGGGGTGGAATTGATTTTCTCCAGGAAACACTCAACAGGTGGGTGGATATAGGAAAATTCCTCAAGGGATGCTGAAGGAATTCTTAGGCATCCAATCTTAGCTTGGTTTGTGATCTCAGGACTGGTTTAGGTGAGATCCCGGTGGGGTGAGGTTGGAGGCAGTTTCAACTCTAGATTCCCTTGTTTGTTTATCCCATGTGATCCCACATTCATGCTTATAATATGGCACGAGGGTGTTTGGTTGAAAGAAAGAGTTTGTTCAACCCAATCTATGGTCGTGTGGTACATGGATGTCCCTAATTTGGTTGACTTTTTCATATGGTTAATAAGAGCTAAGTTTCTCTTGTCTTTGATAAGTAAATGTACTTGTTATTATGTGTCTTTAATGCTTGTTTTATCATTGTTATCTATCTAGTTATATGCTAGCTATAAGCATGGTTATACGACAGATCTAAGTATGGATCTTAGCACATTTCATTCAATGAAAGTTTGGTTAATGAATGCATGGCCTCATTGGTGTTATGAAAACTATTGTGAGAAGGCATAAATCCTTCTTACTAAAACTCAGATAAGTTTTCAGGTCCTTATGTTCATATATGCATTCATGACCTATAGGTAGCATGTTCACCATGTGCTTGATAGAATGTCAGTCCTAGGTGGGAGAGGTCAGGTCAATTCCTGGATTAATTTTTGGTTTAGAAGCCTTTTTTCTATGTGATTTATCATTTCTAAAACTTTCACTGAGTTTTGGGCAAGGGCCTGAGTCTTAGCCTTAAAAAGTGGCTCAAAATCTAGGGTCGTTGGCATAGAACTGACTAAAAAAAGGTCCATAGTCACTTGGAAGCAAGCCTATTGGAGCGACTGGAGGGTTGCAGTTGCTTGGAGGCCTTAGCAAGGGAGTGGCTGAGGCTCTATGTTAGTGAAACAAAGAGTTAACTTAGGGGTTGGACACCTGAAGGGGTTGGGTTACTCTTGGAGCTCCTATGGCACCTTAGGGAGGTCAGTAAAGTCTTAAGTTGTTGATTCCATTTACTTAAGTTCATATAGGAGGTTGAGTCTTATCATAGTGACCCTTAGCTCATGTTTACCCCGGGTAAATTGGTGAAAGTGGGTAAATGTGGGAGCAGGCAAATTACAGGGTGGTATCAAAGCAGGTTGCTCTCTCTGTGTAAAATCTGATGTTGTCATGTTTATGGTTGTCATACATAGGGTCATGGTATACAGTTGGTATGTTCATGCATGATGTTGTTATATTGATATGATTATGATTATATATGTATCATGCTAATGTGGATTGATTTTGTAGATGAGATAATCCTCCCCTGAACATCAATGAGGTATGGTTTTGATTTTGGTATCTATTTGGTTTATTTGACATGGCCTACTTGCAGGAAGAAGAGAATTAGAGATGATGAGAAAAATGGTAGACTATAGTTCTCATGACTCTCCCTACAGATCAATTTGGCAGCAAGGAGATGAGTATTCTCCTAGTATAGAAGATACGTTGAGGAGTTTGAGGGAAGATATTAGAAGTTGCAAAGAAGATGATGACAGGTTGGTTGAGGCTCAAGAAAGGCTTGCAAGGGCTCAGGAAAAGCAGTTAGAATTCAATTCATAATTCTTTAGAGCTTTTCAGATTTGCAAAAACAGAGATAGTTGAGGATTATTCAAGAGAAGGAAGACAAAAATAATGGACCCTATAGTAGCAAGTCTCGGTCTGTATACAGGTTAGATAAAGGGGATAGAGTCATAGGTAGAAGATCACTGGATACAACTAACAAGAGGACTAGTATGTATGGGCATCATTCTAGTTCCTCATCCAGGAGACATTATCGCCATCATCACTGTCATCATCCTTATAGGATGAGTGAGTACTTTCCAGAGGAGTTCAAGAAAGTCAAGCCTCCTACATTCGATGGAGATATGAAGTTAGAATATGTAGAGGCATGGTTGCTTGGGATGAAGAAATTATTCAGATTACATAGCTATTCAGAGAACATCAAAGCCAAAATAGCCACCTTTAGTCTTAAAGGGAAAGAAGATATTTGGTGGGAAGATGTGAAGAATGTTAAGGGAATTCAGGAATAAGAGTTGGTTTGGGATGATTTCAAGAGACTCTTTAAGAAGAATTACCTATCATATAGGTACTATGATGACAGAGCTAACGAGTTCTATGAGTTGGAGATGGGTTCTCTGACAGATGATGAGTATACTAGCAAATTCCTGGAGCTATTGAGGTATGTTTCGTACCTCAAGGACGAGATGACTAAGATTCATAAATTCATCAGTGGGTTTCCAGTAGCATATAGAGGTTGGATTGAATTTGATGAGCCTAGATTTTTGGAGGAGGCCATCCAAAATTTGAAGGATTGTTATGAGCAATCAAAGCACAAAGCTAATCCTAAGCATGATTTGAAGGGAATGATAAAGTTAAAGGGAAGTGGCCATGAAGCGGGGAAGACCTCAAGATGCAAGTGAGAAAGAAAATGTTTCTCTTTACAAGAAGTTCAATGCAGTTGAGAAGGGAAATGGGTCACAACCTAGAGAGTAGCATAATAGAGGTGATGGTAGGGGACCGTTGCAGTGTTGGATATGTGGAAAATATCATCACAAGAAGGATTTTTCATTGTACTAGAGTGGTAGGCATTATATCTATAATGCTTAGGAGGCGCAGACAGTTGGGAATGTTGGGCATAACATTCTTTGGATTTATGCAATTATGGACAACAAGCAAGCAGATCACTAGGCATTGATTATTGATATGGAATTTGGCTACACATGCTAAGAAGAGGGTTCATCATTGGGTAAGAGCTTGTTCATTTGAGCTGAATGGTATGTCTACAGTAGCACATCTAAATGTACTGCCACTGGGATCATATAGTATGATTTTGGGTATGGATTGGATGTATCTTCACAAGACCAAAGTAGATTATTATCAAAAGGCTATTTAGTGCCTAGATGATAATGGAGAAAAGAGAATTTTGCAAGGAAATAAGAAACCTACATCAGTTTGGATGGTCATAGCTATGCAGACTAAGCACAACTGCGAAAAGGGGTGCTTACTATTTGCACTCCATATTTCCAGTGATAATGGTAAGGATGTTGAGGATGAAGAATATTCAAGAGATACCTTATATGATAGTAGTTTAAGGATGTGTTTCTAACAAAGATTCCAGAGTTTCCTCCCCATAGGGAAGTGGAATTTTCTATTGAGTTGGCACTAGGGGAAGTACGAGCATCAAAGGAACCTTACAAGATGAGCACACCAGAGTTAGTAGAGTTGAAGTTAAAGATGAACGAAATGCTTGATAAGGTATATATTAGGCCAAGTGTATCACCTTGGGGTGTACCATTATTGTTTGTGAAGAAGAAGGATGTTACTGTTAGGTTGTTCATTGATTACATGTAGTTTAACAAGGTGACAATCAAGAACAGATACCCATTGCCAAGGATTGATGACTTGTCTAACCAGTTGAAGGGAGAAGCAATGTTCTCAAAGATTGATTTGAGATTAGGATACCATCAGGTACACATCAAAGAAGAGGACATCTATAAGACTGCTTTCAGGACCAAGTATGGGCATTATGAGTTTTTTGTGGTTCCTTTTGGTTTGAATAATGTCCCAGCTACTTTTATGTGCTTGATGAATAGTGTATTGTGTCCCTATCTAAAAAGTTTGTGATTGTGTTCATTGATGATATATTAATATATTCTAAGAATGAGGAAGAGAATGTTGAACACTTAGCAGCAATATTGAGATTTCTAAGAGAGAATCAATTGCATGCTAAGCTTAGAAAGTGCATCTTCTTTCAGACAGAGGTACATTACTTGGGACCTATTATCTCTAAGGAAGGCATAGCAGTGGATCCAGAAAATTTAAGGGCTATCATGGAGTGGGTAGCTCCTAAGAATATGGATGAATTCGAATCATTCATGGGATTAACAAGTTACTATAGAATATTCATCAGGAAATTATCATGCATTGCATATCTTATCACATCATTACAAAAAAAAGTAATAAATTTGAATGGATAGAGGAATTTGTAGCCAGTTTTGAGAAGTTGAAGCAGTTGTTGAAAAATACTCCAATTCTCAAGATTGCAAATCCAGAAAAAGTGTTAATGGTGTGTACAGATTCCTGCAAGAGAGGACTTGGTGGAGTCTTGATGTAGGAAGGACAGGTGGTGTGTTATGAGTCTAGGAAACTGAATGAGCATGAGAAAAACTATGTGACTCGTGATCTTGAGTTGGAAACTATTATTCATGCCTTGAAGATGTCGAAGCATTATCTTCTTGGCAAGAGTTTTATATTGATGAGTGATCATAGTGGTTGAGATATCTGTTCAAAAAACTGAATCTAAATGCCAGGCGGGCTAGGTGATTGGCCAGGATCAGTGAGTTTGACTTCAATATCAAATACATTAAGGGTAAGGAGAATTAGTTTTCATATGCTCTCTGTAGGAGAGTGCAGATGAACCATGTTGCAGCAGTGAGCCCTTATGAAACAGATCTACAAGAATGAATCTTACAGGAAGGAAAATAGGATAGTAGGTACATGGAGCTTAGGCACAGGTTACAACAGAGTACAGGTGATCACGATGTGGACTATCATCTCACCACAGATGGTTTGGTGAGATTCAGGGACATGAACTATGTGCGGATGACAATGGGCTCAAGAAGCTCATATTGAGGGAGTTTCATGTCAAGCCATATTCAGGTCACCTAGGATATTAGAAGACGTTGACAACAGTGAAGAATTTCTACTATTGGCCAAATCTGAAGAAGGAATCTGCATAGTTTGTGGCTAGCTGTTTGTGTTGTCATCATGTGAAAGTACAGTGTAAGCATTCATGTGGGTTGCTTCATCCTATTCTAATTCCAGAATGGAAATGGGAGGTCATTTCCATGGATTCCATTACAGGTCTTCCGAGGACATCAAAGAAACATGATTCTATCATGGTTGTGGTTGATAGGTTGAGCAAGGTAGCTCACTTCATTCTAGTGAAGACTACTTATTCAACTAGTGAGGTGGAATAGGTCTTCATTAAGGAGATCATGAGATTTCATGGTGTTCCAAAGAAGATTTCGTCAGACAGGGATGTTAAGTTCACTTCCACGTTTGGAAGTAGATGTTTGTAGTTTTTGGGACAAAGTTGGCCTTCAGTACAACTTATTCTATAGGATATGTTGAGGATGTATGTCATGCACCACCAGAGGATATGGTAGTACCTCCCATTGGTCGATTTTTCTTACAAAAGTGGTTATCAGGATTCATTGAGGATGAGTCTGTTTGAGGCACTCTATCAGCAAAGTTGTAATATTCTCATCGGCTAGAGTGATCCATTAAATAGGTCACTTATTGGACTAGATATGTTGACAGAAATGGAATAGGGGATGTAGGTTATAAAGAAGAATCTAAAGGAAACACAGGACAAGCATAAGAGTTATGCAGACCAGCACAGGGAATTTAAGGAGTTTCAGGTTTGGGAGCATGTGTATTTATGCATCAAACCCAAGAAGAGCTCCTTGAGGATTGGATCATGTGCCTAGTTGGCACCATGATATTACGGGCCTTTTGAGATCCTTGAGAAAATTGGACTAGTGGCCTACAAACTTGCACTTCCTCCGATAGTGAAAGTCCATGATGTTTTCCATGTTTCATTTCTTACAAGATATGTAACCGATGTTGATCATGTTATTGATTGGTTTGTATTGTAGGTGTAACCAGAAGGAGAATTCCAGTTGGAACCTCAATGCATATTGCAGCAGAAACAACTCATGCTCCGAAACAGAGCAATCGAGTAGGTTAAAGTGTAATGGTAGCACTTTGGGCTTGATGAAGCTACATGAGAGATGCCATGATTAGATGTGGGCTATGTATCATTCATATATTTTTCAGTTGAGGCAAAGCAGTTTTGATATATGTATATGTGTACATGGATTTAAATACTACCATGACTTGGGTTATAAATCTACAATAAGCAGTATGGTTGTCATGTTTGTCATGATGGTTTTTCTTTTGAACAGGTTGTTAATTGTAAATACTATAACGAGCTGGGTTATAAATATCCATGGGTAGTATGTTTTGGTTTTCAGTGGTTTTTATAGTTTTGGGTGTCATAGAACATCGAGGATGGTGTCCCCCTAAGGGGGAGGGGTCTGTAACAACCCTGAGTTAAAATTTCATGTAATAAAGTTAATAAAGGAAAAACAAGACCAAGGTCAAGGGACACTTATTCCAAGCTGAATATTGGGAAAAATATCTGATGCAGGAGCATCCAACACTCTTAATTAAAGGAGGAATCCAAAGTGGAGGAAGAAGGATGACGTGGACCATCAGAGAAAACCAGGGAAATTCTGTTTAAAACAGAATAAATTATGGAATGGATAAAGTCTCTCGAATACTTAATTAAATGTAATCTACCATATGTATGTATGCATGTAGAGAGAATTAGGGACAGTTGAGAGATTCATGGAGAGGCTTCAATAGGGATAGAGTGAGAACAGAGTAAATTTGTGAGAACAGAGTGATCAAAATGTAGTTGAAGGGGAATTTGTTCCTAAGGCTGAAATGCCTTAGATCTGTAATCATATCATGTATAATATAAAGTGTGTTCAGTGTTGATATTGTGTGTGCTGTGTGTATATTTCATAGATAGTCTGAATGTTTCCGTGTTGCAGGTTTGATCGACCATCGATCACTATATGGATCGATGGCGATCTAAAATATCAATTATATGAATGTCGTGTGTTTTCAGAGTGTGGCAGATCCATGCTAAGTGCAGAGATCCATCCATAAGCAGAAGATCAATGGCGGAGGCGACAAAGAATGAGAACCATCGATCGTATAGATCAACAGTCATCGCATGGTGGAAGAGCGTAGAAGTAAATTCGCGAGGAAAGTCGTTTCGCAATAGGAAGTGGTATTTCGGGCGGACAAAAGGCTGTAAGTGGTATTGAAGGTTAGTCACCTGATTCCACTTAGTGGAGGACATGTAGCAGCGAGGAGGAGAGAGGAAACTGCTTTATTGGGTGGTTAATCCTCGTGCTTGTTGTCTACCTGAAATCAATGTCAACCATCGGATCTGATGGAGGAAGATCGGTGGTGGAGGATTGTTGCACAAGTTGATTGATCAGGCTAAGCGACAACCATCGGATCGAGCGCCAGATCAATGGTCAAGATTTAGTCGCAAATCGCATTAGACAGAGGTCAAGGGACGACGGAGATGGAATTGTGATACGCCGATGGGCCAATTAAGTGATGTGCCGATAGCCGATGGATTAGAGATAACGAACAATCGGAGAAGCGAAAAAGATTTGGACCTGGACGGATCCGATGGAGTTCTGAACATGGGTGTATAATTTTGAAGTCCGGCCTTAAGTGTTTCGAGTCGGGTTTTCCGTGTATTTCCTGTGCATACATGTATTCTGATATGTTGTATGGTCCTAGGTTTTTGAGGCCTAAGCACGATTAAATGCTTCCGAAAGAGAAGTGGGCCATAACCCACAGGCCTCAGGATCAAAATTTGTAAATGAAAGGAGAAATTGGTATACCCCAAACCCTCCTTTCATTATTTGGTATTAGAGCAAGGGAAAGTTTTCCTACAAGAAAGAAGAAAGAGTGCAAGCAGAAGGAGGAGGAGGTACAGTTGATAAAGCTAGAGAGTTTATGGTCTTTACTATCGTGCAGATAGTGGTGGTCGAAGGTGATAAGACTTGCAGCAACCTAGAGCGAGGAGTGCTCAATTGGTTCCAGAGGAGAGAACGAAAAGGATGCCAAAAGACTGAGTTGAGGAGAAAGCTTGGTGAGGTAACATGTAGTAGAGGAAGACTGTTACTACAGAGTTGGTTGCAGCTCACAGAATATCATGAAGCCAGTTCCACTGAGAAGTGGGTAGAATTACTAAGGACAAGGAGAAGCATATGACCAGGAGGTCATAAATTTTTGTGCCTCAGGTGTCTAATGGAGGAGCATCCTGCACTCTTAATTAAAGGAGGAATCCAAAGCAAAGCAAGGAGGATGACGGGGACCATCGAAGCAAACTAGGGAAATTTTGTTTGAAACAGAGTAAATGATGGAATGGATAAAGTCTCTCGAAGACTTAATTAAATGTAAGCTGCCATATGTAAGTATGCATGTAGAGAGAATTAGGGATAGTTGAGTGATTCAAGGAGAGGATTTGATCGGATCCTTTCAGTGATCCAATCCAATTTGTTTTATAAATGATGAACCTGCATGTTCAATAGGGACAGAGTGAGAACATAGTAAATTTGTGAGAACGGCGTGATCAAAATGTAGTTGAAGGGGAATTTGTTCCTAAGGCTAAAATGCCTTAGATCTGTAATCATATCGTCTATAACATAAAGTGTGTGTTGATATTGTGTGCACTGTGTCTATATTTCATATATGGTCTGAATGTTTCCATGTTGTAGGTTTGATCAACCATCGATCACTATATGGATCGATGGCGATCTAAAATATCAATTATATGAATGTAGTGTGTTTCTAGAGTGTGGCAGATCCATGCTAAGTGTAGGGATCCATCCATAAGCAAAAGATCAATGGTAGAGGTGACAAAGAATGAGCACCATCGATCATATAGTTCGACGGTCATCGCATGGTGGAAGAGCGTGGATGTAAATTTGCGAGGAAACTCGTTTCACAACAGGAAGTGGTCTTTCGGGCGGACAAAAGGCTGTAAGTGGTATTGGAGGTTAGTCACCCGATTCCACTTAGCAGAGGACACGTAGTAGCGAGGAGGAGAGAGGAAACCACTTTATCGGATAGTTAATCCTCATGCTTGTTGTCTACCCGAAATCAATGTCAACCATTGGATCTGATGGAGGAAGATTGACGGTGGAGGATTTTCATGCAATTTGATTGATTAGGCTAAGCGACAACCATCAGATCGAGCGCTAGATCAACAATCAAGATTTAGTCACAAATCACATTAGACAGAGGTCAAGGGACAGCAGAGATGGAATTGCGATACACTGATGGGCCGATTAAGCGATGTGCCAATAGTCGATGGATCAAAGATAACAAACGATCAGAGCAGCGGAAAAGCTTTGGACCTTGACGGATCCAATGGAGTTCTAAATGCGGGTGTATAATTTTGAAGTTTGGCCTTAAGTGTTTTCGGTCGGGTTTTCTATGTATTTCCTGTGCATCCATGTATTCTGATATGTTGTATGGTCCTGAGTTTTTGAGGCCTAAGCACGATTAAACGCTTCTGAAAGAGAAGTGGGCCATAACCCACAGGCCTCAAGATTGAAATTTGTAAATGAAAAGGGAAATTGGTATATGCCAAACCCTCCTTTCATCGATATCCTAGTGGGCGTCACTTGTTGTGTATTATGACTAAGGGGAAATTGGCAAAGGAAATGGAAAAGGATTTGAACAAGAAAAAAGGTATTATTGGCATTTTATTTATAAAAATAAAGGAAAATAGGAGAAAAGGGAGGTGAAAGGTCACAAGTTGCATGTGAGGAAGAAATTGAAGGAAAATTAAGAAAAAATGAAGAAATTAGAGGCATCAATAATAAAAAGACATAAGAACATCAATTGGTAGTCTTTTGTCAATTCATTTTCATAATTGGTTTCAGAGAGGAGGAGAGCACCAAGAGGATAAGGAAAAAGGAAATTAAAGGAAGGAAAAGGAAGGTCAAGGAAAATAAGTATCAAGCAAGGAAAGTTTGGCTCAAGTAGCTTCAGCAGGAATACTTGCAGGTAACATGTTGCATGTATGATTTCCTAGCTATTTTTGGCATGCATCATATGTGCATGTGTGTATTTGGTTTCATTGTTTTTAGTGGCATGAATTTTGCCAAGTTTTGACAATGGTTTTTAGCCTTTCCTTGCCATTTCCTGATAGCCATGGTGTGATGGGATTCTTTCTCAGTTGAGATTTGGATTGTTGGAAGATTTTGGATCTGGGTGAGGTTGTCTTAGGAAAATCCCAAGGGTTGGAGGTGGAGATAGGAAAATTTCTCAAGGGATGGTGAATGAATTATTAGGCATCCAAGCTCAATTTGGTTTTGTGATCTCAGGACTAGTTTAGGTGAGATCATAGTATGGTGAGGGTGAAGGTGGTTTAACCTCTGGATTCCCTTGTTTGTTTATGTATTGATTTATCCCATGAGATCCCACATTCGTGCTTGGAATATGGCATAGGGGTGATTGGTTGAAATAAATATTTGGTTCAACTCAATATTTGTTCAGGTGGTACATGGAATCCCCTAACTTGGTTGGCTTTTTCATATGGTTAATAAGATATAAGTTTCTCTTGTCTTTGATAGGTAAATGTACTTGTTATTATGTGGCTTTAATGGTTGTTTTATCATTGTTATCTATTTGATTATATGTTGGTTATAAGCATGGTTATATAACAGAGCTAAGTATGGATTTTATCACATTTCATTCAATGAATGTCTATTTAATGAATGCATGACCTAATTGGTGTTATGACAACTATTGTGAGAAGGCATAACTCCTTGCTAAAACTCAGATAATTTTTTAGAGCCTTATTTTTAGATATGCATTCATGACCTGTAGGTTGCATGTCCACTATGTGTTTGACAGAATGGCAGTCCTCATTGGGAGAGGTCAGGTCAAGTCCTCATTTAAGTTTTGGTTTGGAAGCCTTTTTTCTATGTGATTTATCATTTATGGAGCTTTCATTGAGTTATGAGCAGGGGTCTAAGTCTTAGCCCTCTAAAAGTGGCTGAGAATTCGGGGTCACTAGCATAGAACTGACTAAAAAATTCCATAGTCACTTGGGAGCATGCCTATGGGAGATATTGGAGGGTTACAGTTGCTTGGAAGCCTTTGAAAGGGAGTGACTGATGTTCTAGATTAGTGAAACAGAGAGTTAACTCAGGGGTTGGACACCAAAAGGGGTTGGGCGCTCCTGGAGGTCCTATGGCACCTAAGGGAGGTTAGTAAAGTTTTAAGTTGTCGTCTCCATTTCCTTAGGGTCATATAAGAGGTTAAATCTTATCATAGTGAACCTCAGCTCATTTTTACCTTGGGAAAACTGATGAAAGTGAGTAAATGTGGGAGGATGTGGGTTACACACTGCCAACAGGCCTGGATAGTACCCCGACGTAGTTTTTTTCTTCACTTCTCTGCGTAGGAAGCCTTTCTCTTCTTTCACCTTTATTTATTTATTTTATATATGATTGTGCATCGACACTTATTTATTTCATGGGTGGAAGAAGGATCCTGACTTATTGAGACAAGAATAGGTTGTCGCTTCAAAGAAGCATATATAAGACCTTTGATATTAGTTTTCTCATTTAGATTTTCCCCTTATCCTTCTCTACTTGATTGGATCAGCCTGAAAATACTGAAACATAAAGACTCAAGTGTAGGCATGAGGTTTCGAGAATAGACATGGAGATCATGTTTTGACATAAGGCTTTCCTTATGCAATTATCGTATTTTCTATCGGAACATCATCGACCAAAAGTTATAACCAATACAAGGAAGAAGGACAGAGAGTTAGGAAAATGTTGCAGTGTCACAAAGTCCTTTTATATTTTTCCACATTGTTTTTGGAGCCCAAATAGGATGCCCTTCATGTAAAGTATCATTAAACAAAACACAAAAGATAAAACACAAGAAGGAGAAAAAAATAGGAGGACAAAAAAAAGGAGGCTAATCAAAAAGATGATGTGAAACCAACATGAGAAAACACAATACAAACTATAGAAAATGAATGTGTACGTAAACTAATATGCAACTAGACCTACTCCTAACCTAACCAGCTAAAAGGTTGGGCTAACGCATAATAAAATTTCCAATGTAGCCACCATAGTTGTTCCCGACCTGCAACCACAAATAAATGAGCAATTAAAATTGATATAAAGCAATGTGCAACAGAAAAGATAAGAGCTTGAATATTTTGCACAACAAATTGAAGGCCTTGCATGTCAACAAAAATATATGTCATAACCACAAATTCTAACCATTTCACACTCTCACCTTTTCTCTGAAAATCGTAAGAAGACAAACCTCGGAGACTTCTTGCAAATGTATTTTCATTTAAAATTTACTCCTTAGCAAGCATGAGAAAAGGTCGAAATCTGTTATTTAAAATAGAGCTTTCTAGGTAAGATTGCTTTGACCATTCAACGGTTGGATCATGAGACTCGAAACAATCCTCTTGTGAATCGTGAAATCTCTAAAAAGATGAATTTGTAATTAAAAGTGTGGGATCATGTTGAGAATATTGTAAGGGAAAATGAATATAATCATATTCAGAAGGCTTGTCAAGATAGTGAGGGCCTGACATAACCATCAGCGAAGGCTGAAGTGCCTCAATTGCTTGACAAGTATCTGAATGGTGAGATAAACCATAAAGATTAATCGATGTGAAACAACTATCATCAAATATACTGGTGGGAAAATGATAAAACAAATGATAGTTAATATTATGATTAGATGGATCGTTTGTGGAAAGAAATTCTTGATTAGAAGATAACAAAGATAGATCAGTTTGAACATATTTATGAATTCCTTAAATAGATGAATCATCTTCCTCGCATGATAAATGCAAAAAATGATTTCCTTATGACTGTAGGTTTTAACCCCGTACAGAAATTACCTGCATACGAATTCTAAATCACAGAAAAATAAACAATGCGAGAGCATAACACATATACACAGAGATTTTCCCCTGGATCCCAAAACCGGGACTACCAGCTTCATTTTTCATTATGTTCCTTTCAATGTTACAATACATATTTATACATACCGAAGCATCCAATACCATGGACCGAAAACCATCGCGTCCAAAACCAAGGACTAAAAACCATAGGTAGGTTCGCCCCAACCTAATATAGGGTCCAAAAAAAAATTTCCCGGGGGGGACATCAGTTAGTCGTGGAAAGAATATAACACAACCCAACAATCTCCCACTTGTTGTTTTCTTTCCACAGGGGGCCACAGGAGAGCTTAGTCATTTTTCCAGCCCTGAAATGCCCATTGTTTCTCTACACCAAGAGAACTTCTCAAAGCTCACAGATTTTGTCAATGCATCTACAGTATTCTTCAAAGTGTCCACCTTTACCAGCAACACCTTTTTGTCTTCTATCATATCCATCACAAAGTGATACTAAACATCAATGTGCTTTGTCTTTGAATGATAAGCAGGGTTCTTTGCCAAGAAAATTGCACTTTGGCTGTCACAGTCTATTCTTATAGCACCCTGTACTAACCCCATACTTGAACACAATCTCTGAAACCAAACTGCTTCCTTGTTTGCATGAGTGGCTGCCATGTATTCTGCCTCTGTAGTTGATAGTGCCACTACAGATTGTTTCTTACTCATCCAACTGACTACACCTCCAAATAGGTTAAACACATACCCACTTGTAGATCTTCTCTGATCCAGATCTCCAGCCCAGTCTGCATCAACAAAGCCACGAATATCCAACACTCTGTCCAATCCTGGTCTTCCTTGGTAGCACAAACCATAATCACTAGTGCCACGCAAATACCTGAAAACCCGCTTCACTATTGTCTAGTGCTCCTTCCCTGTTTTTGACATAAACCTGCTCAATACTCCCACTGCATGTGCAATGTCTGGTCTAGTACAGACCATTGCATACATCAGGCTACCGACTGCACTCACATATGGAACACGGGACATGTCCTCTTCCTCTTCTTGTGTCTTGGGACACTGTTCAGCAGATAACCTCACACCTACAGGAATAGGAACCTTCACCGATTTAATATCCTGCATATTAAACCTCTGCAGTATTGTCTCGACATACTTCCTCTGGTTTAACCAGAGCTTCCTCTTTGCCCGATCTCTTTTAATTTCCATGCCCAAAATATAATTTGCAGCACCAAGATCTTTCATGTCGAATTTGGAGGACAATTGGGTCTTCAATTTGTGGATAATTTCTTTGTCATTTCCAACCAGCAACATATCATCCACATACAAGACCAGATAAATAACACGGTCACCAATTAATTTAAAATACACACAGTGATCTGCTTTGCTTCTGGTGAAGCCAAGTCCCCGTATAAATGTATCAAATTTCTGATACCACATCCTTGGTGACTGTTTTAACCCATACAGAGACTTCTTTAACTTGCATACCAGTTCTTTCTTACCCTTCACCGCAAAGCCTTCAGGTTGCTTCATGTAGATTTCCTCTTCCAAATCCCCGTGAAGAAATGTTGTCTTCACATCCATCTGTTATACCTCAAAATCAAAAGCAGCAGCAACAGATAAAAGTAACCTAATAGAAGTTACCTTGGCAACAGGAGAAAAAATATCACCAAAATCAATTCCCGGCACCTGGGAATAACCTTTTGCTACCAACCGAGCTTTGTATTTCTCCACCTTCCCTTCTGCATTTGTCTTCTTTTTAAACACCCATTTGCTGCCAATGGATTTCCTTCCAGCCGGCAACTCCACGAGATCCCAAGCCTCATTTTTGTGCAAAGATGCCATTTCATCAACCATGGCCTCTTTCCATAGTTTTCCATCCTCTGAATCCACTGCTTCCTTCACAGTTCTGGGATCATCATCAGTAACAGACAAAGCAAAATTTGAACAGAAAGCAGATGGACTATACCTTTCTAACTGCCTTCTTTCTCGAATTGATCTTCTCAGAGCCGGAGTTTGTGGCTCTTCATCTTCTGATTCCTCCTCTGTTGTAGAGTCTGATTCTTCCTCCTTTAGCTCAAACTCTATCTTCTCAGGTTCCTTTGGTTGGACTTCATGTTTAATAACATCTTTCACCTCTCTGAACACCACATCTCGACTGTACACAACCTTCCTTGCTACTGGGTTCCAAAGCTTATAACCCTTTAAACCATCCTTATACCCAATAAAGATGCACTTTTCAGATTTACTATCCAACTTGGTTCATTTCTCCTTTGGAACATGTACATATGCATCACATCCAAATACCCTCAGATGTGAAAGAGAGGGTTTCTTACCAGTCCATACTTCTTGTGGAGTCTTATCCTCCAACGCTGATGAAGGTGACCTGTTGACCAAGTAACATGCAGTATCCACCGCCTCTGCCCAGAATTCTTGTCCTAACCCGGCACCACTGAGCATGCTTCTTGCCCTTTCCATCAATGTCTTGTTCATTCTTTCTGCGACTCCATTTTGCTGAGGTGTATATGGAGTAGTCTTCTGCCGTGCTATACCACACTTCTTACAGAATTCTTCAAATTCCTTGCTGCAAAACTCTCCACCATTATCTATCCTCAGCACCTTTATCTTCTTCTCTGTCTGATTTTCCACCAGAGCCTTAAATTCTTTAAACCTGTCAAAGACTTCAGATTTCTTCTTAAGGAAATATATCCATGTATTCCTTGAGAAGTCATCTATAGATGATACATAGTATACAGACTTACCCAATGATGGAACCTTCACAGGTCCAAACACATCACTGTGCACAAGCTCTAATATCTGTTTCGCCCTCTTAGCACCAGAGGGGAAACTCACCTGATTCTGCTTCCCATATACACAATTTTCACAGAAATAAAAATCCAGAGAGCTATTACTCATACCTTCTACCATACCTTTACCATGAAGTATTCGAAGGCCCTTCTCTCCAATATGTCCAAACCTTTGATGCCACAGCATGGTCTTCTCTCCAGAGACCACTATATTTTCAGCTCCACTTTCAGGAACTACAGAACTATTGCACCCATCAACAACAGTGCTACCTTGTAGCTTGTATAGAGTTCTAGTCCGAACTCCCCGCATCAATACTAGTGCTCCCCGAACCATCTTGCAGGTATCCTTCTCGAACACTGTTTTTACACCTGCATCATCCAACTTGCTTACAGAAATCAGATTTCTGGCCAATGCAGGAATATGTAGAACACCCGGAAGTGTTCTAACCCTTCCACCTTGCAACTTCAACTTTACTTTTCCGTGACCAATGATTCTAGCCTTCCTATCATCTCCTAAGAAGACATCACCACCATCGTATTTCTCATACTCACAGAACCACTCTCTATGGGGAGTGAAGTGAAAGGATGCACCTGAGTCAATCAACCATGCCTCATGATCTACATGTGTACTTGAAGAAGCCAAGTACACATCCCCACCTTCATCTGAGGTGGTTTTCGCCTTTGCAGAAGGAGCATCATCAGATCCCTTTCCTTTATCAGGAGCTTTAGATTTACAATCCCTTTTGAAGTTCCCTTCCTTTCTGCATTTCCAGCACACCACCTTTACAGGTTTTCCTGGAGATTTAGATCTCCCTCTAGATTTAGATCTCCCACTCGATGACTTATTTTTGTTTCTATTCTGGGACCGTCCTCGTACAGACAAAGCATCACCATTTTGGCTCTCCATATTTTTCCGTCTCATCTCCTCCGTCAGCAAGGCTGAGACTATTTCATCAAACTGCAAAGCAGTTGCATTCCTACCTATTGCAATAACCAGACTATCCCACAAATCTGGTAGAGAACACAACAAACTGATGCACTTATCTTCATCTGAAATTTTAATATCAACAGACGCTAACTGACTTACCACAGTATTAAATGCGTTCAGATGCTCTGTCACCGAGTCTCCATCTTTCATCCTCAGGTTATATAGCTTTTTCCGCAGGAACAGTTTATTCACCAGAGACTTAGACTGGCACAAAGTCCCTAACTTGTCCCACAAAGCCTTCGTTGTAGCTTCCCCTGATACATTCAGCAATACTGAATCTGAGACACACAATCGTATTGTGCTCTTTGCCTTCCGATCCAACTTCCATTCTTCATCGGTCACTCCCATTGGTTTAGTACCTGGATCTACCGCAATCCACTGATCTTTACCCACCAACAGATCCTCCATCTTGAGTTTCCACAACTCAAAACTCTGACCATTGAACTTCTCGATCTCTATCTTTCTGCTGCTCGCCATCTTCTTTCACCACCAGAATCGATCTCGCAGATCTCCCACTGAACAGGGTCTACCACAGGCCCGAGTGAAAACCCCTCAGCAACAAAGGCATCCCCTTGAAGCCAAAACAGCTCTGATACCAAATGTAGGTTTTAACCCCGTACAGAAATTACCTGCATACAAATTCTAAATCACAGAAAAATAAACAATGTGAGAGCATAACACATAAAACACATATACACAGAGATTTTCCCCTGGATCCCAAAACCGGGACTACCAGCTTGATTTCTCATTATGTTCCTTTCAATGTTACAATACATATTTATACATGCCGAAGCATCCAACACCATGGACCGAAAACCATCGCGTCCAAAACCAAGGACCGAAAACCATATGTAGGTTCGCCCCAACCTAATATAGGGTCCAAAAAAAAAATTCCCAGGGCGCTGCCCCGGACCCCGTAGAGGGGGGCTACCTGCCCCCCCTGTGACACCCCCACTGCGCAATCGGCGCAACGAAGGGGGGGCTCCGCCCCCCCTCTAACCCCCCAGTTCACTACGTCATTTAGTCGTGGAAAGAATATAACACAACCCAACAGTGACTGGTCGCATGTTGTACTAACATGGTAATCATCGAAATAAGTGAAAAGGAATGCCAATACAACAAACACATGAGACCAGTCAAGATACAATGAACGAAGAAGAGTTTGATTCACACAATAAATCATGCATTCATTAGCACTCAGGAGGATTTCAGGTGTGATGAAGAACAAGATTCGCGATATAACATTCACAAGAAAAACCAAGAGCTGACTATTCTGAAATGAATCTGATAGGCATGATTGCTTTGACCAAAGATGATTTTCGAAATGATTAACTTCACAGTTCCATGATTCTATGAGAGATACACATTCCAAACCTAAGTTTGATACAAGATATTTTCATGAAGATGAATCAAATGAGGAAGGTTCCTGAATTTGATCAAAAATAAAATCTTGAAAGCTTGAAAGACTACATCCAAAATACCAAACATATTTCAAGAATAAATTTTCATCGAGTGAAACCATGCAAAGAGAATGATTTCACGAGAGAAACTAGATCTAACTTAGTTCGGGGACCTTACCAGAGTTACGAGATCCTGTCATAACCATCAATGGAAGTTGAAGTTCCTCGAATCCCTGACAAGTCCCGAAACTTTCAAGGATTGTAAAATTGCATTTTGAAGATTGAACCAAATCGTGCATGATGTGAGGATAGATACTATCATTGATTTTAGTAAGACTAACACTAACCGGTTGGTGGCCATCTTTGTCATTGATTTGATCATATTTTACAACAATAACTAGATTACTCAAGTCTAAAGATTCTCCTTATTGCAAATCCAAATATGAATGAATCAAGGAAATCTCATGAGCAAGTTGATTTGAAGAATTGTCTTCATGCAAAAGAAGAGATGATGACAGATGGAAAGAAAACTCAACGATTTGATTCTTTTCATTTTCATAATGGATAATATCACCACCATGTGTCAATTGAAAAGTTAACTCTTCAAATGGAGAACTTTAAGAGCATGGAGCATATTCATCACAAGTTGATGCATTACAAATGAATAAGCACAAGGGATGGTGAGATGAAGAGGAAGTTTCGATAAGAATATTTTCTTGGTGCACTTGGGCATACATCATCCCATATAATAATGGATTCATAATCATCAATATGATGGTTTTCCAAGACTTCATATTGATCAAGCAAGCTGATTCTATTCGACTCATCACTGATATTATTAGATCCATTATCAAGCAAGAGTGAAGCAAATCCATCTTCACAAAGAGGACTCTAGAAAAGGGAAGAAATATCGAAAGAATCCTCACCTTATTTCTCCTATGCCTGTGAAATGTGACTACCTTGAACTTGTTCATTACTTAAATTTGGAAGAGGTTGATTGGGAAGATTGAGGGGCAAGGGGTCATGAGAAGGGGATGTTGGAGTATGAAAAGTATCCAAATCAGATTCAAGATTTAAAGTATGAGCAGCAATATCATCTTGCGAAATGGAGAAATTAGTATTCACCGAAGGCTTCACAAACCATTCTGGGATTTCCTCCATGGGATATGAATCATGAAAAATGGAAGGGGAATGAGAAGATGGATTAGGAATTTGATTAGCATATTTCCCAACTTTATTATCATCACAAGGAGGCACCCTCAATGGAAATGGAAAATGAGGAGGACAAGGAACAAAAGGAGTAGTAGGTTCCTCCTCTGAAATTTTAGGTGTCTCGTGATTTACAAGAGTTGGGGGAGTAAAAACATCAGGGGGTTCAAATTCACCATGCAAAGAGATATGAACCAAACACTTAAACTTTTGTTTAAAGAAATCCCAATTTGTGTCTTCTCCCGGAAGTTCATAACAAAGGTGAAGGAATCGATCAGAAAAATCCTTAATTGATTCATTAGGCTTCATTCTTATTTGATTAATTATTTTAAGATTATTCCAATAATCATACCTATCAAATGCTTTATGCAGTTCCTTCATAAGCTAGTTGAATGAATGGATAGAAGCATCAGGTAATGTGTGATGCCATCTCTTAACACAACCTTCAAATGTTGGGGTGAGAAATATAACCATGAAATTTTTGCAATGTATTCCATTAGAAAGAAAAAAACAAATAACTTGAAACAGATGTTCATGAAGAGTTAATTCACCCTCACCATAAAACTTAAATTGGGACAAGTTATGAAAAACTTTCATTGGGATGGTAAGATTAATATCTTTAGAAAAACATCCCAAGATTATGATTTGGGAAGAGCCATTTTGGATAAGAGATTTAACGCAGACTCAATGATAATAGCCTGTCGTCTGGCCCTCCTTCTAGCGCCATTTTTTGATGGCACTGGAAATCCATCAACCAAGGGGGTCTCCCCAATGTGAAGTCCCAATTAGACCTCAAACCATTTGGAATAGAAGCCTCGTCTGGAGTATCGACCCAGTTTCCATATATTCTTATATATTTTCTCTGGCTTTAGTTGTCAGCAAGAGAGAGAAGCATGTATGTACATTTACGAAAAGAAAGTAAGTGTGCCTGGTGAATGTTCGGTTATAGGTGTATCAAAGTTCTTCTACTACAAAGGGAGGAAAGGTGAGCCTCTAAGCAATAGGTAATAGTACCACCTTAGTAGAGGCACACACAAGCTAAAAGAGAATATCCTAACATCAATCAAAATAGTCCAGATAGATGTGACAATTGTTACAACCATTACAATACATTTTCAATTAGATAAGCACTAAAATAACTGAAATAGTTCAACAACCCCAAGGGTTAGCTCAGCTGGTAGAGTCCCTGTTTTTAAGTGCCTCACCAATCACGAGGTCACAGGGTCAATTCTACTCAACTCCATTGGGGCTAGGCCCTGATAGTCTGGCCGACAGGATTTGATTCCCTTCGGGATTGATTTGCCTAGCTTTTCCTATGTTAAAAAAAAACTGAAATAGTTCAACTACTTTAATACAGGTGAAAGAAAACATGAATCATAAACATTCACAGAACAATCTCACAAATATTCACAATCCATGCATTAAAATGTATTAGCCATTAGGCCTCAAGTATTAAGTAAAATTCCCAAGATACATGAATACAAGGAACACGCTACCTCCAATAGTGGAGTGTTGGAGCCACGACTTGCTCCCCAAAAGTATTGTCTCTATCTCTCTGATGCCGTATGAGGGGAAGCCAAGGTGAAAATTCATTTTCTTTTACAATGAGGGTGAATATATAACAAGTGGAGTGATCCTTCATCCCCTTTGTGACTCTTGGACTACCCTCATGATTGTTTGACTTTTCTATGACCTTTTAACTTCCTACATGACTTTTCACATTACATGAATGACTCTTGGACTTCCACTTTACATTATATTTATCCATTATAGAATTTAAATGTGGCACATGATGACTCGTGACACAAAATGACATGACACTGATGACATGGACTACATGATGATGTGGCAGTGTCAAGTCACTCTTTTCTGCTAGTTTCTTTGTGTTTTCTTGACAGATAGAACATGGTACTTTCTTTCTCCTCCTCATGAATTGAAGATAAGGAGTCTTCAATGTGGTCTTGATCTTCCATCTTTTATTGTAATCTTGTGTTCTTTCATCTTCTTGCCTGATGATAATGCAGTTTCTTTAGCTCCACAGGTGTCTCTTAGCATGGTCTCCTTCTCCATCTCATTCATCATTATCATATCATAGCATGAATGAATACCTACGACTGCAATCCACTCATGAAAAGATGACATTAGTTTGATAGACCCCTAATCTAACATGCTTCATGAAATAACTTGTTGGGGTTAGAAATGGTGACTCGTCAAGTGACTGACTCATGGATTGTGTAGTTTGAGAGGTCAAGGTCCGAGACTGAGACTTGAGACTACACAATGCATAATTTTTTAGGCCTATACAGAGGGATTGCGTAGTTGAGGTACTCAAGAGCTCAAGCTGGACACTTGAGGCTTGAGACTATGTAGTGCATAGTTCTGAAGGCCTAGGTTGAGCGATTGCATAGTTGAGGGAATCAGGAAGTCAAGCTTGAGAATTGAAGCTACCCAATGTGTAGTTGAGATAGGAGAATAGGATGGGAGGTTATGCAAGTGAGAGGTTCAAGGGTTGAAGCTTGAGGCTTAAGGCTTAAAGTTTCCCAATGCACGGTTCAAGAGCGATAGAGTCCAAGTGATTGTGTAGTTGCGTAGTTCAAAATATCAAGGAAAAGGCTTGATGCTTGAGACTACGTAGTGCGTAGATAATGCTGGATGGATGACAACCTTCACTTCCATTTTGAATAGGGACTATGAATGGTTCACAATAGTTGATTTGCATTGTTCCTTTTCAGGCCATTTCTTAGATTACCTCTCTGGTTGTTCTTGATTTTCCAATTTTCCCTCCAATATGGCATCCATGTTAGAATATTCATATTCTCCTATCAGCCTAAACTTATTGGTCAGAACCACCATGAAGATGCTCATATTATGGTCTATAATTGTGACTTGTGCTTCCAATCACATAAACCTCTCCTCTACGTTATCTTAAGGGTTATTAACATAGTCATTGGCTATGGCTGGGGTTTTATGACTTACCTCTTAACCGATATGAATCCCATGCAACTCCCCATAATATACCCAAAGAAACCTACTTTGATACCAATATGATCTGTAAACTTCCATGGATATTCCATTGAATAGTTCATCACAATAGATCTACTAAAATATATTAAAAGGTATGAAACGTATACTATGAGGATTAATTTATCCTTAGATTTATGGATCCATAAATTAGTTTTTATTGCATGTGCATGAAAATTGTAATTATGAAAAAAGTATAGAACAAATAAAAAAATCACTCACAAACCACAATAACATAATACATGACCTAGGAATCCCTTTCGGGAAAAAACCCATCTAGAAGGTGATGTTGCTTCGCTCTCTCTTTCTTTAAATGAAAATGGATGCAAGTACAAACAAATGAGACATATGGCCCATGGGATTCTTTAGTGTGCTAAGCCTCTCTATTTTCTCTTTCCTTATCCACTCTTAGCTAATCTACTCATCTATGGAACAAAATTCACTTAAATAGAATGGAACCCCTTTTCCTCCTAATGCTCTGGTTATAACACAACTCGATAACCTAGTAGTGGTTAAGTTTTACTCCTACAAATATTAAATATATTTAAAATTTCGACTCTTCTATATTTTTATTCATGATGATCATGTGGCTAGACCCTTTTCCATGAACAATGGGGGTTGATGTGACATCCTCTCAAATCATGATGCTCAAAATAGGAAGGTTAACTTCTGGGAGGCATAAATTTTGCATACAGAATCCAATTGACGCAATCCTTACACCATTAGAAAGGTATATGTATGTATACTTACACTATGGGGTATCAAACTCAAGTAGAATTTTTTTACTTACAATAAATTCCATTTTTTTCCTCAAACTACTTCCATAAGGTTTTAGACTCCAATTTGACAAACTAGGACTTGCTGGTAAAAATGGTCCACTGAGATGATTCCTCCACTTTTCCACTCTAAAAGAATAAATATGGATGAAAAATAATATAATGATATAATTTGGATTACTAAGACTACCATTTCTTCATTCATTTTAGTGTCATTCATTCCCAAATTTATTTCCTCTATGCAAAAGTCAGTGGTTCTTCTTCTTATTATTCTTGTTATTGTATAGAGTCTAATTCATCATCCTTCAATTTAGACTCTATCTTCTCTGGTTCTTTCTCCCTTGTTAGGCAGTCATGTTTGACAACATCTTTGATTTCTCTAAATACCACATCTTTACTATACATAACCTTCTTAATTTCTAGGATCCAAAGATTACAACTTTTTAAATTATATATATATATATATATAGAATAAGGATACACTTTTTAGCTTTATTATCCAAGTTACTCCTATTCTCCTTTGGAACATGTACATAAGCATCACAACCAAATACCCTGAGATGTTTAGAAGAAGGTTTATTAACAATCCATATCTCATGTGGAGTTTTGTCATCGAATATTGATAAGGGTGATCTATTTACTAGGTAAGACGAAGTGTCCACTACCTCTTCCTAGAATTTTTGTTCTAACCCAACACCAGTGAGCATGATCCTTTCTTTCTCCCTCAACATCCTACTCATCCTTTCTCCAAATCCATTTTATCGAGGTGTGTATGGAGTAGTATTACACCTTAATATACCACATTTTTTACAGAATTCTTTGAATTATTTCCTTCAAAATTATCCACCATTATTTGTCCTAAGCACCTTAATTTTATTCTCTATATGATTTTCCATGAGGCTTAAACTCTTTGAATTTGTCAAAGAATTTAGATTTATCTATGATTAAATAAATACATGAATTCCTCAAGAATTTATCTATAAATGAGACATAGTACATAGATTTACATAGTGATGGAACTAACATAGGTCTAAACACATCATTGTGTACCGATTGTAATATTAATTATAACCTTGCAGAACTAGAGGAGAATCTTACCCCATTCTACTTCTCATATAAAAAATGTTCATTGAAATCAAAATCCAAATATCAATTAGGCATACCTTTTACAATACCATTATCATGAAATACTTGAAGGCCTCGCTCTCCAATATGTCCCAGTCTTTGATGCCACATCATAGTCATTCCTCCATAGATTGTTGGAGTTTTCCCCCCTTCTATTCCACTCTTAGAAACAATGGAATTGTTGCACCCATCACTAGAAATGCTTCGTAACAACTTATACAGAGTACTAATCTAAAATCCTCTTAGCAATACCATTACTCCTCAAACCATCCTATAGGAAACCTTTTCAATGACTATTTTTATACTTGTATCGCTCATATTTCTTACTAAAATCAAATTTCTAGCCAATCTTAGAATGCGCAGAACACTAAGGAGTGTTATAATCCTTCCACCCATGAAATTCAACTTAAATTTTCCTAATACTGTGATTATGGTTGTCAATTCATCTTGTAAGAAAACATCACCACCATCAAATCTCTCAAACTCACAAAACCACTCCCTATGAGGAGTCATATGAAAGGAGGAATCATATGAAAGGATGTGCCTATAGGTTTTAACCTGTACAGAAATTACCTGCATATGAATTCTAAAAACAAAAAATAAACAATGGCAAGAGCATAACACATCAAACAAATATACATAGAGATTTTCCCCTGGATCCCAAAACCAGGACTACTAGATTTATTTTTCATTATGTTCCTTTCAATGTTACAATACCTATATATACATGTCAAAGCATCCATAAACCCCAATCCATTAACCCTGTATTAGAACATACCGTATTTCCTTTGACCGGATCTATAATATACCATGGAACGAAAATCATCGTGCCCAAAACCATGTGCGAAATCCATGCACAAAACCATGGGTAGGCCCACCCACTTAACATAGGGTCGAAAAATAATTCTCAGGGCGCTGCCCTGGACCCCCTACAGGGGGACTACCACCCCCCCTGTAACTCCCCTGTGGATGGGCTAGTCATGGAAAGAATATAACACAACCCAACATTCTCCCACTTGTTGTTGTCTTTCCAAAGGAGAGTTCAGTCATTGATCCAGCCCTGTAATGCCCATTGTTTCTCTACACCAAGAGAAGTTCTCAGTGCTCACAGACTTTGTCAATGCATCTGCAGTATTCTTCAAAGTGTCCACCTTTACTAGTAACACCTTTTTTTCTTCAATCATATCCCTCACAAAGTGATACTGAACATCAATGTTCTTTGTCTTTGAATGATAAGCAGGGTTCTTTTCCAAGAAAAGTGCACTTTGGTTGTCACAGTCTATCCTTATAGCTCATTGTACTAACCCCATACTTGAACACAATCTCTACAACCAAACTACTTCCTTGCTTGCATGAGTGGCTGCCATGTATTCTCCCTCTGTAGTTAAAAGTGCCACTACGGATTGCCTCTTACTCATCCAACTGACTGCACCTCCAAATAGGTTAAGCACATATGCACTTGTAGATCTTCTCTGATCTAGATCTCCAGTTGAGTCTGCATCAACAAAGCAACAGATGTCCAAAATTCTATCCAATCCTGGTCTTCCTTGGTAGCACAAACCATAATCACTAGTGCCATGCAAATACCTGAAAACCCGCTTCACTACTGTCCAATGCTCCTTCCCTAGTTTTGACATAAACCTGCTCAATACTCCCACTGCATGTGCAATGTTTGGTCTAGTACAGACCATTGCATACATTAGACTACCGACTGCACTTGCATATGGAACATGAGACATGTCCTCTTCCTCTTCTTGTGTCTTGGGACATTGTTCAGCATATAAATTTACACCTACAGGAATAGGAACCTTCATCGGTTTACTATACTACATATTAAACCTCTGCAGTATTGTCTCGACATACTTCAGTTGGTTTAACCAGAGCTTCCTCTTTGATCTCATTTAATTTCCATGCACAAAATATAGTTTGCAACACCAAGATCTTTCATGTCGAATTTGGAGGACAATTGGGTCTTCAAATCCTGGATAATTTCTTTGTCATTTCCAACTAGCAACATATCATCCACATACAAGACCAGATAAATAACACGGTCACCAATTAATTTAAAATACACAAAGTGATCTTCTTTTCTTCTGGTGAAGCCTCCCCGTATAAATGTATCAAATTTCTGATACCACATCCTTGGTGACTGTTTTAACCCATATAGAAACTTTTTTAACTTCCATACCAGTTCTTTCTTACCCTTCACTTTAAAGCCTTCAGGTTGCTTCATGTAGATCTCTTCTTCTAGATCCCCGTGAAGAAATGTTACCTTCACATCCATCTTTCCTACCTCAAAATCAAAAGCAGCAACAACAAATAAAAGTAATCTAATAGAAGCTACCTTGGAAAGAGGAGAAAAAATATCACCAAAATCAATTCCCAACACCTGGAATAACCTTTTTCTACCAACCAAGCTTTGTATTTCTCCACCTTTCCTTCTGCGTTCATCTTCTTCTTGAACACCCATTTGTTTCCAGTGGTTTTCCTTCTAGCTAGCAACTCCATCAGATCCCAAGCATCATTTTTGTGCAAAGATGCCATTTCATCAACAATGACCTCTTTTTAGAGTTTTCTATTCTCTGAATCTATTGCTTCCTTCACAGTTCTGGGATCATCAGCAGTAATAGACAAAGAAAAATTTGAACATAAAAAAGATGGACTATACCTTTCTGGTTGCCTTCTTTCTCGAACTGATCTTCTTACAACCGGAGTTTGTGGCTCTTCATCTTCTAGTTCCTCTTCTACTATGGAGTCTGATTCTTCCTCCTTTAACTCAAAATCTATCTTCTCAGGTTCCTTTTGTAGGACTTCATGTTTAATAACATCTTTCACCTCTCTAAACACCACATCTCAATTGTACACAACCTTCCTTGTTACTAGGTTCCACAACGCATAACCTTTTAAACCATCCTTATACCCAATAAAGATGCACTTTTCAGATTTACTATCCAACTTTGTTATTTTCACCTTTGGAACATGGACATATGAATCACATCCAAATACCTTCAAATGTGAAAGAGAATGTTTCTTACCAGTCCATACCTCTTGTGGAGTATTATCCTCCAACGCTGATGAAGGTGATCTATTGACCAGGTAACATGCAGTCTCCACCACTTCTGCCCAGAATTCCTATCCTAACCCAACACAACTAATCATTCTTCTTGCCCTTTCCATCAATGTATTTTTCATTCTTTCTACAACTCCATTTTTTTTAGGTGTGTATGGAGTAGTCTTCTTCCATTCTATACAACACTTCTTACAGAACTCTTCAAATTTCTTCTTGCAAAACTCACCACCGTTATCTCTCCTCAGCACCTTTATCTTCTTCTGTGTCTGGTTTTCCATTAGAGCCTTAAATTCTTTAAACCTATCAAATACTTTAGATTTCTTCCTGAGAAAATATATCCATGTATTCCTTGAGAATTCATCTATAAATGATACATAGTACACAAACTTACCCAGGGATGGAACCGACGCAGATCCAAACACATCACTGTGCACAAGCTCTAATATTTGTTTCGCCCTCTTACCACCAGAGAGGAAACTCACCTGATTCTGCTTCCCATATACACAATTTTCACAGAACTCAAAATCCAAAGAGAAATTAGACATACCTTCTACCATACCTTTACCATGAAGTATTTGAAGGCCCTTCTCTCTAATATGTCTAAGACTTTGATGCCATAGCATGGTATTTTCTCCAGAGACCACTAGATTTTCTGCTCCACTTTCAGGAACCATTTAACTGTTGCACCCATCAATAACAGTGCTACCTTGCAGCTTGTATAGAGTTCTAATTTGAACTCCCCACGTCAATACCAGTTCTCCCTGAACCATCTTGCAAGTATCTTTCTCGAACACTATTTTTACACCTACATCATCCAGCTTTCTTACAGAAATCAGATTTCTGGCTAATGCAGGAATATCAAGAACACCCAGAAATGTTCTAATCCTTCCACCTTGCAACTTCAACTTGACTTTTCTGTGACCAATGATTCTAGTCTTCTTGTAATCCCCTAAGAAGACATCACCACCATCATATTTCTCATACTCATAGAACCACTCTCTATGGGGAGTGAAATGAAAGGATGCACCCGAGTCAATTAACCATGCCTCATGATCTACATGTGTACTTGAAGAAGAAGCTAAGTACACATCCCCACCTTCATCTGAGGTGGCTTTTTCCTCTGTAGAAGGAGCATCATCAGATCCCTTTCCTTTCTTAGGAGCTTTAGATTTACAGTCCCTTTTGTAGTGCCCTTCCTTTCCACATTTCCAGCACAACTTTACAGGTTTTACTAGAGATTTAGATCTCCCACTTGAGGACTTATTTTTGTTTCTATTTCGAGACCGTCTTCATACAGATAGGGCATCACCATTCTGTCCCTCCATATTTTTTTGTCTCATCTCCTTCGACAGCAAGGATGAGACTATTTCATCAAATTGCAAGGCTGTTGCATTGCTGCATATTGAAACAACCAAACTATCCCATGAATCTGGTAGAGAACACAACAAACTGATGCACTTATCTTCATCTGAAATTTTAATATGAACAGATAATAACTAGCTTACTTACCACAGTATTAAATGTGTACAGATGCTTTGTCACCGAGTCTCCATCTTTCATCCTCAGGTTATACAACTTATTCCATAGGAACAATTTATTCACCAGGGACTTAGATTGGTACAAAGTCCCTAACTTGTCCCATAGAGCCTTCATCGTAGCTTCCCCTTATACATTCAGCAATACTGAATCTACGACACACAATTGTACTATGCTTTTTTCCTTCCGATCCAACTTCTTCTAGTCTTCATCGGATAGTGTCGCTGGTTTAGTACCTAGATCTATTGCAATCCACTGATCTTTATCCACCAACAGATCCTCCATCTTGAGTTTCTACAACTCAAAACTCTGACCATTAAATTTCTTGATCTCTACCTTTCCGTTGTTCACCATTTTCTTTCACCACAAGAATCGATCCCGCAGATATCCCACTAAACAGGGTCTACCACAGGCTCGAGCAAAACCCCTTAGCAACAAAGGTGTCCCCTTGAAGCCAGAACAACTTCGATACTAAATTTATTTTTTAACCCCATATAGAAATTACCTACATACGAATTGTAAAAACAAAAAATAAACAATGGTGAGAGCATAACACATAAAACAAATATACATAGAGATTTTCCCCTCGATCCCAAAACTAGGACTACCAGATTTATTTTTCATTATGCTCCTTTCAATGTTACAATACATATATATACATGTTGAAGCATCCATAAACCCCAATCCATTAACCCTGGATTAGAACATAACTATAGTTCCCTTGACCAAATATGCAAAATACCATGGATCGAAAACCATTGTGCCCCAAAACCATGTACGAAATCCATGCAAAAAACCATAGGTAGGTCCGCCCACCTAATATAGGGTCCAAAAAAAATTCCAGGTGTTGCCCCAAACCCTGCGCAGGGGGGATACCACCTCCCATGTAACCGCCCTGTGCGTGGGGTAGTCGTGGAAAGAATATAACACAACCCAACAGTGCCTAAGTCACCATCCATGCCTTATGATATACATGTGTACTTGAAGAAAATAATTACACATCATCTCCTTCATTTGAGAAGGTCCATTCTTCTGTAGAAGGAGCACCTTCAGATCCCTTCCCTTTCTCAGTTATTTTGGATCTACAATCTTTCTTATAATTTAGTTTTTTTCCACATATCCAAAGTACCTTTACAAAATTTCCTAGAGATTTAGATTTCCCACTCGAGAAATTAGTTTTATTTCTATTTTGGAAGCCTCTTCTTACAAAAAATGTATCTTCATTATGGATTTCCATATTTATTCATCTCATCTCCTCTAATAACAAGGATTGGACAATTTCATCAAATATTAAAGTAGTTGCATTACCACCTATGGCAACAACTAGACTATTCCACAAGTCTGATAGAGAAAATAAAAAAACTAAAGCACTTATCTTCATATGAAATCTTAATATCAATAGATAATAGTGACTAAACCTAGTATTGAAGTTGTTCAGATTCCTCATCACTGACTCTCCATCCTTTATCCTTAGATTATACAACTTATTTTGTAGGAGAAATTTGTTCAATAGGAACTTAGACTGATACAAATCCCCTAACTTGTCCAAAAAATCCTTTGTTGTAACTTCTCTTGAAACATTTAGTAATACTGAATCCCAATGACACAATTTTTTTTTTCCACTGGAAAAATCGTAATTTTATTCATTATGAGTAAAATTACATGTTGTAGATGCTGTAATAGCATATGATGTAACAAACTTGTCCTGCTAAAATCAGGAGCTAATAATCAATCAATAGTCTATCTAGGCTTTCCTACCCTTCTTTTTTCCACTTTCCACCAGCCTTCATTGTTAGGCGGGGTTGTTACAATAATCATTTGTGCATCATTTGTGGCAGCCATGATGTCTTTTTCAGAATCTGAGCTTGTTGATGAGTATGCTCGCTTGTTGCCTCCAATTTCCTACCCGGAGTTCTCATATTGCTGCTGTGGGTTACTTGCATTTGTATCTATAACTCCTTCAATCAGAATTTCATTATTCTGTAGGTGGTGTGGATAGCTTTCTTTGCTGATTTCTGGATTATTCCTTCCGTCTTCATCTTCTTGTAGAATGTTGGTGGTTTCTGCATTCTTTTCCTCTTCTATATCCTCTGCCCATGTGGCTGTAAATTGCCATCCTTTCGGCTTTGGTGGTTGTCTCCTTTTCCTTTCTTTTTTGTTTTGTGGGCATGCACTCTGAAGATGACCTATTTGTCGACATATGCGGCAGCAGAAGGCCGTGTTTTCATAATCCAGTGGTTGTGCCCATTGCTTTCCATTATGGATTAGGGGAATGTGCTCTGGTAGGCCTTGACTGAGGTCTACCTCCACACATATCCTGGCAAATGTGTAGATATCCTTGGATACGCGCTCTTGATCTACTTTTAAAAAAGATCCCAGGGTGTTGCCAATTCCTTCCAGTACTTTGTAGTGCCAAAAGTGTATAGGTAGGTTAAACAATTTTACCCAGACTGGCATTTTGGTGACCACCATGCTGTTTGGATCGAAGTCCGGGAACCAAGATTTCAAGAAAAGGCCAGCGTTTCCCCAAAACCATGGTCCCTCGTTCAAAGCATATTCTTTGTCCATTATGGTGTCAAATTTGACAATAAAGAATCCCTTTGAACAGAGATGGATATCACAGTTTTCTGTCCATATGGAGTAAATCCATTGACGAAGGGCTTCCAGTTTGGGTCAAAATCCATTGAACCTGCATATCACTGCTTTAGTTGAATAATCAGCTTGTATTTCATTTACCTCTAGTATGAAGATTGTTAAAGCAGGGTTCTGTGTTGTCTGCTCAACAATGTAGGCCCCTGGTGCTGTAGCTTGCTGTTCTCGTTTCTTTTGTGGTTCCATCTTCCCTTTGACCGCATCTTTGAAGGAAGCAGGTCCTTTTGAACTTGAACCGGGGAAGCCTCCGCGCAATCTCGTGCTGAGACAGATGGTAGAGTCCTTTGCTATACCGTATTCCATTAGCTTGAACCCCTCCTGAATTACCTTCCCTGCATAGAGAAGCAGTTGTTTGCATGGTGGGATTCCAGTCTTTTCATTTATCCTCTGTTTGAGGGTTTCAGTTGCCTCCCATTTCCCAATTTCGATGCATATTGTGTTCCCTCCCATAGATCTAATAAAGAGAGAGCTTTTTCTATCTTCAATCGTATTTTCCGGTGAGTGTATTTCAAGATCTGACCTGCATAGGGGTAGATCTGCTCTACAGAGGTCTAGATCGAAAAGCCTATGACCCGATCTGTGCTCAAAGCTATTGTTCAATGGATATGATGCCCCGTCTGGGCTCAACGGCGGTTGTTCTGAGGGCCCATGACTCGGTCTGAGCACAGTGCTGTTGGTCGGTGGATATGCTGCCCAATCTGGGCTCATCGGCGGTTGATTGGTCATATGGAAGACAAGATCTGCGCGACAGTTCAAATCAGAGTTTCGACCTATAAAGGGCTTTTTAAATTCATCATACCTTTTGCTTTGTTGACGTTCTGCCGTCCTGTGATCTCCATTCTGACTCGGGACAGCACCCACCGATGCAGTTGCTGCCGCAGATCGGACTTTCAATAGCTCGATCCTTCTTGGTTCCGTAGGCAGAGCCGCCCCTGTTGGACCTTTCAGGGGTTTATCAGCTTTTGTTGCAGATCCCTCCAGATTTGCACTTCAGCCCTTCTTTTCGCCTTTGACTGCTGTGAAATTAGTGGTATCCTTGCTCTCGGTCGTGCAAAGCTGATCAAAACCCCTCGCGCTGGTTCACGCTTCTTTCTTTGGGAGATTCCAGTGGTTTGGCAGGCACGGGTGAGAGCCATTCCTTCGCCGGTTCGATCTTGGGTCGCCGCTGCAGCTCCATTTGAAACCCCAAGAGAAACTGATTGTCTTGTAAGCAATTTCGAAGAGGATCCACTTGTTGCCAATCCCAATGACACAATTGTATTATGATATTTTCCTTTTTATCCAAATTGGTTCAGTGTTTTGTTGACATCCCTATCGGTGACAAACTTGGATCCACAATGATCCATTGATCTCTGTCCACCAACAAATATTCCATTTTTGGCTTCCACAATAGAAAAATATGACCATTGAATTTCTTGATCTCCTTCTTTGAACTGATCTCCATTTTTGTTGTAGCGGCTACAACCACCATCCAAAATTTTGGCTTGCACCAATTTCGAAGCCTCCCTTGAAGAGTTGCACTTGATGACTGCACACACTCAGGTTCACTCCATGGGCTCGCATGAGTCTTTACATTCTCCTTTCTTGTTTATTCCATTCAAGTCTGTACATGTTGATGTCTAAGTCATGCTTGCGACCGTGTTCCAGTTATGCTCAAAGTCTTTGTTTCATATGTGTTTGTCGTGTTCACCATGAAAGCATCTGTTGCACTCACACACGAAGTCACATCCACTGTTGCGCAAGTGCCATCTCGATCATGAACGATCAATCACGAGTGTCACACTTGTCGCTTGCATTGTCGGTCAGTCATGTTGAACATGTGTGTTTGGATTGTTTGGTCATTTCGTCATCAAGTCATGCAAGTGTGTGTCTGTATCATCACCTATGCATCTTTCGACTATTCACACACTTAGTCATTTTTGTTGAAGTTTCGACTACCAGACTCCTCACTAATAGTCTGACCATCACCCTGCTTTTGACTCGATCTACTATCAACCAGAACAGTGCAGAAGCACCAAGCCAGTTCTTTCAAACTGTGATGCCCACAAGAAATTAAATCAACACTCATGTTGGCCACCCGAACAGTCGACCAACTATTCATCTCAGAAATTGCACAGTGCTCATGAGCAGGCCTCCCGTTGCCCATAAGTCAGCTCAAATCAGAAATTGTGCACAGATGATCAGAAGGCCGGCCTCCTGGCCTTAATGTAATTTTCCCAGCCAGCACTCCCAACAGTAGGTTGCCTGTTCCCTCCAGGAATTGCATAGTTTCTTCTTCCAATGACTGAGCAGCCAACTGGCAGTTCCCTCTAGGAATTACACAGATCTGGCTGCTAGTGACCCCAACATCCAATTGGTAGTTCCCTATGGGAATTGCATAGATCTAGCTGCCAGTGACCATAGCAGCCAACTGGCAATTCCCTCTTGGAATTGTGTAGATGTAGCTGCCAGTCTCCTTGGCAGTTCCCCAGAAAAACTGTGCAATCCCTTCCTGCTAACCCTTCATATAGCCCAACCCGCTCCTCTGGAAAATTGCACAAATTTGGCTGTCTAGCCCCTGCTGACTGTTCATTTTTGAAAATGTGTAGGGCATGCCTACGTTGCCTTCCTGCAGCCCAGACTGTTCATCCCAAAATTTGTGCATTTTTTCCTCCTAGCTGAGCCAAACCTTGCAGACAGTCACTATTGACTCAGATCACTTGTCTCCATCTCTCAGTGACTCTTGCATAGTTTTCATTAGCAGTTTCCCATATCGATCATCCCATATCATAGCCCTGCCACCTCTCCTAGTCACTTGCATTCGAATGATCATGCGTCATGGTAGATTATGAGGTTTTGGATTTGATGTCAACTCGTCATGAGTGACTATAGGTACAGGTACACCAACAAACATGTCAAGATAACGAATGGGATGAATGAAGGGAGAACATGCAGATGGACAGGTTCCCCAATGGAAAAATGAGTGAAGCATTCAAAGTGGGTGAACGTGACGAACATGCACCTTCACGAACAAGTGATCCTATCAAGCCTTCTAGCATGAAAGCAAGGAACAATATGTTAAAACTTCATCAAGTGAACCAAGGACCATCGAAGACTCCGCGCACTTCGCCATACAGAGGTGAATCTATGGTACACCATGAAGAAACCCATCACTCAGCAGCACTCTAGCTCGACATGCACTCCAGCAGCAACATGAATGTACCAGCATTGTCATGTCAAGTCATGTGGAGTCAAGTCATGAGTCATGTTTTCCACATCTCCACTATGGGCTTGATGTCAAACAATGTAATGTAACGTGGAAGTCCAAGAGACCCACTTGTTGAACATAGAGTCATGTAAGTTGGAAGGTCATAGAAGTCGAACAATCATGAGGGTAGTCGAACAACCGCAAGGGTCAGTTTCACCCTTGGCTATAAATACCCCCCTCATTTGTAAATGAAAGGACTTTTCACCTCATCTCCTCCCACATAGCCAAGAGAGTTTTTAATCTTTTCTTTGAGGAGTAAGTAGTGGCTCTAATGCCCCACTGAAGGGGTTAGTGATGTATGGTGTAATGATGTTTCTTGGAACTTTCGCTTAATTCATAATCCTGTCAACAGGCCAACACGTTTTCACACATGTATTTTATTTGTTGTAAGACTGATCTTTAACACTTGTAATGCATGTTTCTTTAACCATGTGTTCTACATCTGAACTGATTCATTTGTTGTAATGCATAATCTATTAATTGAAATGTGTTATATATGCTATTAATGTTGTCTCGTCCATGTCGACTGCTCTACCAGACATCAGACAGACCTTTCACATGAACCTTGTTGTAACAACAGTTGCACTCATCTCAGACTGATCCGTGAGTGTTGTATGTGTTATCTTACCTTCTATATTGTCACTGCCACATCCGAGTGGATTGCTCCGCTGGAAGCTATGTATGTCCTTTATGTTGTGTGTTCCTAACCAAGTTGGGACTGATCTCTTTCAACTTGGAACTCACTTTTACCTTTTTCCCCTCACAGTGAAAGAACCATTGAGACAAGTACACTTACACTCACCAAGCACGCGAACCTCACTTCTCGAAGACAAAGTGAACCATTCTCCTGTGCTGACAAGCAATATTTGAGGCAAATCCTTAAGACAATGGCCACCGGGCCATCATACCATATGCGACTCCCACACCAAATGGTGTGAGGTCTAGTTGGGACTTCATACCGGGTTGATCCCCTGAATGTTGGCAGGTCCAGCACTGTTAACATTTCTGGCGCTAGAAGGAGGGCAGCCAATTGTACATGGCTGAAATTCCCCTCACACTCACTCATCAACCATTTGGTCAAGGCAGTAACTCGCACTCCCTCTCTCACGACTCAACAGTTGGTTACTCCTCACCTCCCATAATTGAACACGAGATTTCATATCAACACCTTCGCTTCATCTGTCCCATCACCTGCTAGTTTGCAAAAGTAGTGGGGCTGATACCAGGCATATATTATCTTCCACACGCATCGAAGAAGCCAAAATCCACTCCCACAGGGGTTGTTGTATCATCGGTGGAAGAAGTAGTCCTTTCTACTCTTGAAGGTTTGGAAGAAGCTATTGAAGATGGAGAGGAACCTCCAATCTTCTTTGAAGATGAACAAGGAACTCTTGTGGTCTTGGGATCAAACTCCGGTATAAGAGGTGGAGGGGAAGGCACCGGAGGAAGTGGAGGCAGACACGAACCAACAAACTCAGATCCAAAAGCATCAGGTTTTGAAGGAGAGGAAGAAGACAAAGAGGACGAAGAAGACGAAGAGATGGCTGACCCAAATATTGAATGGATGACTCAGGGACCATTGGCTCTCCTGGTTGTTCTACACAAGATGTCAAAGCGAGCAGAGAGAATGAACATCAAGTTTAACCCTAACAACGCAGTGAAGGCAAAAGACCACTTAGACAACTTCTACCTACAGCTGTAGACCCTTGAGGTACGTTATGATGACGTAGCATGTAGATTGTTTCCATGTACCTTGGATGGTTGGGAAGCTTCTTGGTATCACAGCCTTCCACCCAACTCTATATAGAACCGGGGTTCTTTCAAACATATGTTCCTTGAAAAGTTTATTGATGACAAGACTCCAGCCATGTTGCTCAAATAATTGGGAAGCCTCAAGATGGAGGGAAAAGAGAAAGTGAAATATTTCAGTCAAAGGTTTACATGTATCTTGAACAAGTTTGCATCAGACACCAAACCTTATGACTCCATCACTGTCAACTATTACACATTTGCACTACCAACCACCATTGTGCAGTTTTTCAAGTGAGTTGTGAAGCCAACATTGTTAGAAAGTTGTGAAGAGGCTATTGCTATTGAGAAATACTTATGCACCATTGGAGTCATAAAGGATGACGAATCAACAAAAGACTCCAAGAATGCGAGTAGAAAGCCCCAAGAAATGGCGAGAAAAGGTAGAGACAAGGAAGTAACTGACATTGAGACCCTCACTCGCCTTATCAAGAACTTGCCCACCAAAATTTCCAAACTCAAGAAATGGAAGATGGACACATTCACGAACAATCATTTGCCCAGATAGAGATAGGAAAGAAGTTCATCAACCGGCCCATCAAGCAATAGCCGATTCGGTTCCAAATTTGCACATAAGCCTATGTTCTAACTCGATCAATGCGCTGATCCTAAGTAGTGTTCCTTCCATGAAGAATTTCATCTCGAGAACTCTTGTTCAGATTGGAAGCAAGTTGTTACCTTTTTCTGTACTCATACACTCGATGTGGATGGTGACATACAGGAGAAACCGAAAGACACTGATGATAATGAAGAGGTTGCACTTGATGAAGCACCAAGTTCTGGGCATGTGGTGAACACATATCAATGCTCACAAGTAGTCTCAAAGATGAATACCGAGAAGCATCCCCAAAAGCAAAATGATCGTTACAATATTAGGAGTAAAGGGGCTTCCCCTACACTTGAGTAGATGCAAGAGAAAGTGAGACGGCTAATAAAGAAGGTCGATCCACCAGCTACCTCAAAGCAACAAACACAAAGAAAGTCCAGGAAGACAACGACAGATAAGAACACATCTGTGAGCAGCAAGTTGTAGAAAAATCCGCCAAACAGCACAAGCATCCATTCCACCGTGGAGACCTCGATGAGTCTACCACCTCTAGATTACAACATAGTCAGTGACATGAAGAAAACTCGAGTGAACATCTATTTGTTCAAGTTAGCCAAAGTCTAGAGCCAACGAGATATCCTGCTGCGTGCATTGGGACAAACAGAAATATAGAGCGCGGCCTCTACTAGCAAGGGAGCATGGACACCTCCCGGGACATTATCCACTATGCTCAATACACTCCGGATGAAGAAGAAAACTCAAGTTGGCCCCCATTCTTGCTTTCATTCGAAGTTTTTAGCTACAATGTCCACAATCGTTTGGTTGATTCCGGCGCAACAGCCAATGTCATGCTGCTCTCCATTGCTAAGAAGATCAATGCAAGATGGAGTAAAACATCCACGAGAATCATCTAACTTGATAGAACATCAGTACCATCCATTGGTGAACTACGAGACGTGATCATCTAACTATCCCATGATATTCGAGTCCACCAATGCATCAACATAGTTGTTGTGGGCATGCCAGAAGCATATGGTCTGCTGCTCAGCAGAGACTGGTCCAACAAGCTAGATGGATACTTTGCTATAGACTGGTCTCACCTGTGGCTTCCATACAAGGGCAGATGCAACCAAATCCAGGTGTTATCTAAGAGGTATATGAAACACAATGTCACTCCTCTTGATGGCAAGAACGAACCATTGGCCTTCGCAGAACTCATGTTTGGCAACTTCCTCTTGGAAAAGACATTGGAGTGTTATCTTGCATAGCCTACTTCAACATCATTAGACAAGCAGTTGGGACTCCTTCCTCGCCCAACTGATGATAATGAAACTTGTACAGTTTTTTTTCTATTAGTAGCAGTAGTAGCAATAGTGGTAGTAGCAGCAGTACCAGCATGCCAAACGATCCATGTACAAACAAGTTGTGGACCATGAGTCTTGACAAATTAGGAACACATGATGACTCAAGGATCGAGTGCATCTCAGTCATCCAAAACAATGAAAAATGCATGATTTCAAGTTGCTTGAAGTTCGGAGTCACAAACAATGATGCTGAAGCACTCACGCTGAACACACGGAGGACCAACACTATGATCTGGATTTAAATAGGAACGCAACAAATTATAGAGATAACCATAAACACAGATATGCAGCAGAAGTAATACTTCATTTCATTAATGTAAAATACTGAAATATGCTTACAAACAGTAATGGAAATAAACCAGCTAGGGCGATGGTATCTTATCTCTGAGAAGAGATGTGGCGGCTACATGCCTCTGGACTGTCTTATAATGAGGCTCGAAGGCCTATTTATTGTTGAGAAATAATGGAAAACCCTAAAAATCCAAAAACCTAACCCTAGAAGATGAAATGCCAAACTGTGGGCCCCGTTTGGGTAAATTGGTACATCAACTTCCCGGGGTCGTAACTTTGGCATATGATCTTTGTTTAACGTGCACAATATCTCGTTAGAAATATCTATCCGAGAAATACAACTTTAGGAAGAGCAACATTGGCCCATGAACTCATCTTGCTCCCAGTTTTCCCAAAAAACATCATTTAGGGCCTCAAAACGGATCCGGAAATTCAGGACCCAAAAAACTACTAAAAATAGTAAGTTGTGCTACAAATAAGGAAACTGAAAATGCTGAGAGAAACAATGGTGGGGGTCCAATTGGACTTGGCAGGTGGCCACCAATGTCCACCTAGATCATTCCTCCACCCTTAGGAAGCAATGGTCCCCATTACGTTGAGTTCCTCCATGAGATGAGGAAACTTCTGCTGAACTTGGTCCCTGGTGAGCCACTTGCCCTGGTGAAGGAGTTGGCCTGCTTTGACAACTCGATACAGTTGGATATTCTATTGGCGAGTCTTCTTGATTTGTGTGTCCATGATCCGATCAGTTGCAGCTTGTTCCATGCAATCTGGATTTAATTATGTGGGTGTGAGTTGTTCTGCAATGTCGGATGTGTCTAGTAATGGTGGAAAGTATGGCCGAAGGCGGTCCACATTGAACACTGGGTGCAGGCCAAGGAATGGGGGAATGTTGAGCTCAAATGAATTATCTCTCATAGCCTTAGTAATGGTGTAAGGATCATATCAGAGTGGTCTCAGTTTTCGATAGGCTCCAGTAAGGCATTCCTTTTACAAATCAACCAGACTTTGTCGCCCACCTGAAACTTGTGTGGCACCCGATGTTGATCATGTCGCTGCTTGTACTTGGCATTTGATTTCTCCAGAATGTCATGGACCTGCTAGTGAATATGTTGGATGTGCTCAATGAAGCTGGTTGCCTTGTCTGTTTCAGACTAGACATGAGCCGAATCTGTGTGAGTAGCTGTAAGTGGCATGGCCACATCAATGGGGCATAGTGGCTGGAATCCCAAGCCCACCTTAAAAGGGCTATGGCCAATCGAGCTGTGAAGAGCTCGGTTGTAGCTGTGTTGAACATAGGGGAGCCTATCGTCCCATGTGCATGGATGCTTTGAGTTGTACATGCGCAGAATGTGTACAATCATCCTGTTGACAACCTCTGTATGGCCATCAGTTTGAGGATGGAAGGCTGTGGACTTAGTGAGTTTGGTGTCCAACATTGACTAGAGACTGGACCAAAATGTACTGAGGAATCGACTATCCTGATCTGATATGATAGACTGTGGGATCCCAAAGTGCATCCACACTCATTCAAAGAAGAGTTTAGCAGTGGCTTCTGCTATGATATTATTCTTGCAGGCTGCCATAATGGCCATCTTCAAGAACCTGTCGACGACCACAAAAACACAATCGTTTCCATGCTTAGTGGAAGGAAGGCCTGACATATAATCCATGGAGATGGATTCCCAAGGTCAATTAGGGGTAGGCAGCGATGTATAGAGGCCTTGGTTCTTGATGGTCAGTTTGGTAATGGTGCAGGCAATACATGATCTGATGTACTTCCTGACATCTTGTTGAAGATTCGGTCAATAGAAATACTTTTGCAGTACTTCCACCATTTTCTTGACCCTGAAATGCCCGGCAGCCCGACTGTAGTGTGCTTCCCTAATCATCTTAGCATGCTCGCTTGAAGGAACACAAAGGTGACCCAAGTGGCATAACAGGGCGTCCTGGAGGTGAAAATCTGGAACATGCCGACCCTCCAAGAGTGTCTGGTATGTGTGGCCGAATTCTGGGTCACTTTTGTAAAGAAATGGCCAATTAGAAGTCTCGTGGCCACAAGAGTTGAGCATGTGGTTAACGCCATGATCGGTGGTCGACTAAGGCAATCTGCAACATTATTAGTGTTGCCCTTCTTATACCTGATATTCAAATGGAACTGTTGCAGGTTTCTAGACCACTTCTGATGGTGATCATTCTGCGATTTCCCTTGGGTTTGTATGAACTATAGAGGTCGGTGGTCTGTGTGGATGACCATTTCCTTCCCCAAAATGTAATGTTTCCATTGTCGGCAGGCCTGCACAATGGAATACATCTCTTTATCATAAGTGGGATACTTTTAGACTGTGTCTAAAAGTGTCTCACTGTGATATGCCACTGGATGCCCGTGTTGAGTAAGGACTGCCCCAATAGCATATTCAAAGGCATCTGTCTCGACCTCAAATGGTTGTTGCAAATCTGGTAATGTGAGCACTGGTGCCATGCAGAGGCAATCTTTCAACTCTATGAATGCCTTCTGTTGAGATTTAGACCAAAAAAATTTTGCTTTTTCTCCTCCCTTGGTGACTTGACTCAAGGACCAAGTGATATGAGAAAACCCCAACACGAACCTGCGGTAGAATTTGGCAAGACCTAGAATGCTGCGGAGCTCTGTCAGAGTGGTTGGAGCTAGCCAATCCTGGATGACTTGGATCTTGGCTGGATCAACATGCACCCCATGTTCATCAATAATGTATCCTAGATATTGAACCTGGGTCATGCCAAAAGTGCATTTCTCCAAATTGGCACATAGCTTGTGTTGCCGCAGTGTTTGGAGAACCTACCGGATGTGGTGGAGGTGCTCTTCCCAACTTTGGCGGAAGATCAGAATGTCATCCAAGTATACCACTACAAATGAGTTGGTGAATGGCCACAAGATGTCATCCATTAGCCTCATGAAGGTTGCAGGAGCATTCGTCAATCCAAAAGGCATAACCAACCATTCGAAAAGGCCCCCCTTGGCTTTGAAGGCAGTCTTCCACACATCAGAGGGTTCGATTGGTAGATTGATCTTGCTGAAATATTTTTCCCCCTTTAGTTGGTCCAGGAGGTCATCAATCCGTGAGATCGAGTACCTATTACGGACAGCGATCTTGTTTAGCGCTTGATAGTCAATACAGAGTCTCCAAGTCCCATCCTTCTTTTGTACCAACACGATCGGGCTCCCACAAGGCGATGAACTCGGACAGATGTGACCTTTCTGTAGTAGTTCCTGAATTTTCCTCTTAATTTCATCGTTCTCCAGAACGGAGCACCGATAGATTGGTCCATTGGGTAGTGGTGCTCCTGGGGTCAGATCGATGGAGTGCTTGACCTGACAGTGTAGAGGAACCCCTACGGGGGAGGTGAATATGTCCTCATACTCCTCCACGACCTTGTCCATCTATAGTTGTCGTGCGGAGGGGCCTTGTCTGGAGATCGTGGCCATCGTCTTCTTCTTTCCTTAAGGGTGTATCATCAAGAAAACAAATTTCCCGGTTTTGGAAATGAGCTTACTACTTTGTTTTGCAGTAACTAAAGAGATGGCGGTAGGTGGTGCTACCTCTGGTATCCTGTACAGCTTATTTCCCAATGTAACAATAACAGCACGGGGTCATGATTCATACACAACATGTCACTTCCACAAGTATGGTTTTCCTAATAATATATCACAAACTTCAAGGGGAGCAATGTCACACAATACCTCATCCGTGAAGGGCTTGATGTTGTATGGAAGGTGACATTGTTGGCTCACGTGAAGATCTCGTCCTTGGTGAAGCCACCCAATGGTGTACGGTTGTGGATGTGTTGTGGTCGGTAAGCCTAACCGCTTCACGACCTCTGCCGAAATGAGGTTCTTTTGGCTCCCGCTATCGACAATGAACTGTAGCGGGGAGCCCTTTACCCACATCTGGGAGTGGAAGAGACGCTCCTCCTCCTCTGGATCTTCGGGTTCCTCCTTCTGTATCTTCATGGTGGCAACGGTGGTGTTGGGCTCCGCATCAATAATCTGCTTCCTTTTGTCATTCCCCTTGTCGGGTTCTGACTCAGAGTCAGAACATGCATCTAATTCTGAAACCTTTAGCTTAGCCACCAGCGATTGCTTGGCCCGACACTCACTTTTTTTGTGAGTGGAGCTCTTATGGAACTCACACCATTTTCCCGTGTCCTTTTTCAGCTTCGCGGTGTTGTTCTTTGCTTACATCTTTGGCGGGTTGTCTTGGGCTGCCCCGCCTTGGCTTTGTCCTTTGTTTTATGGTTTAGGGGCACCTTTCCCTTGCTTCAGATTCGCAAATCCAAAGTCTCGCTTCTTCTGTTTAAACTTTTGCTCGACCTTGACGGCATATCGGTATGCTATGCCGAGCGAGGAGATGTTCAGGAATTCTATTTCTTCCTAGATGTACTTGTGCAGGTAGCCGCGGTATTTGAGTATCAAATGCTGCTCTGAATCCTTGATACTGAACTTTGTGCGAAGGGTATGGAAAAGATTGGTAAACTCCTGCATGTCTCGATCCCTTCCCTGCCGCAGTGTGGTCCACTTTATGTATTGATCCTCATAGCTTCCGACAGGGTAGTACTGCTCCTTGATGGCATCCCGGAATGAATTCTAGGTGGGTGCAGCTGAAAATAGTGAGCCGGTATTTTCATCCTTCTGCTCGCAGTAGGTTTCCCACTAGTCCTTGACATTGGGGACTGCTTTGAGAAGAGCGAAAACAAGCTTTTCCCGACTAGAAAATTCATGAACAGAAAAATAACCCTCTAGCAGATTTAACCATTTATCTATGGCATTTGCGTCTATCTGACCCTCGAATATGGGGATTTCAAAATTAACTTGTACCTTAAAGGGCATGGCGTTTCCAAAGTAGCTGTTGGAAGTCGATGCATCGCTTCTGGGTAGCCAATGAAGGATCTAGGCAAAGTTGTCCATCATCGCATTCCTTTGTTGCTCAAGGGCTTCTTCGAGCAAGATTTTGATAGGATCTCCTACCCCTTCATCTTTCTTCTCATCCGCCATGGGAGGCCATCGGGATTTGTGAGGCTGGGCTTGCAAAGGTTCGACCAGTTCAAGCCCTAACTCCTTATATCCCGACCTTGTTGGGGACATGCAAAGAAAAATAGAGAAAAAGCATACCACTCTAATACCACTGATCCAGATTTAAATAGGAATGCAACAAATTACAGAGATAACCATGAACACAAATATGCAGCAGAAATAATACTTCATTTCATTAATGTAAAATACTAAAATATGCTTACAAACAGTAATGGAAATAAACCAGCTAGGGTAATGGTAGCTTATCTCTGAGAAGAGATGTGGTGGCTACATGCCTTTGAACTATCTTACAATGAGGCTCAAAGGCCTATTTATTGTTAAGAAACAATGGAAAACCCTAAACATCCAAAAACCTAACCCTAGAATATGAAATGCCAAACTATGGGCCCCGTTTGGGTAAATTGGTACATCAACTTCCCGAGGTCGTAACTTTGGCATATGATCTCCGTTTGACATGCACAATATCTTGTTAGAAAGATCTATCCGAGAACTACAATTTTGGGAAGAGCAACATCGGTCCATGGACCCAAGTTGCTCCCAAGTTTCCCAAAAAACATCATTTAGGGCCTCAAAACAGCTTCGGAAGTTTAGGACCCGAAAAACTGCTAAAAATAGTAAGTTATGCTACAATTAAGGAAACTGAAAATGCTGAGAGAAACAATGGTGGGGGTCCAAGTGGACTTGGTAGGTGGCCACCAATATCCAGCTGGATCACACTATGAACGAACAGAGAAACTCGAGAATCCACCATGATCTAAAGATGGCTAATCTTGGTACAAGTCTCGCACTGCAGTAGCGACCAATCATTGATAACTTGATTGAAAAGTACCAAGATGGGTCTACACGACTAGATGATGACCTGAGTACCCATTGCACCGGAGCAATCTAACATGAGATTCCAGGTAAATTAGGAGACAAGCCATTGCAGCTAGGAACAAGTAACACATACATGTTGTTTGTCATCCTTTCACTGAAAAGATTGACAAACATTTCAAGTGTTTGGATTACTTGCAAAGTTTGTCATCATACTTGGTTTTCTAATTCAAATCCTACACATAAGAAATCTGGGAAGATCCTCTTACGCATTGAATTCAGAAACTTGAATCCTTCCCAGAATAAAAACAACTACCTTGTGCCATCATCCAAGCCCATGTTGCACATAGTACCTAAAACAGTGGTGTTGTCTTCACTTGAAGGTCTTCTGGAATGCCACCAGGTTCCGGTAGTGGAGCTCGGTGGACCAACACTAGTCCACGAGAGACTTGGCTCACATACCTATCATTCGAAATTACTTGATGGGAGGATTGATAATCTTCCTATCAATGGCCAAGTCCTCAAACACTAGTTTTAGTAGAATGGGTCACACATGTGCCATGTACATACTCTGCTTGCTGATTATTGTTTCATTTGGTTTGTTTTTCTTATTATCTTTGCTTTCACTTTGTTTGATTTTTCTTACTATTTTTGTTCATGTTCATTTTGTTTGTTTGATGTATTACTATTTTTGTTTCTGGAAATAAGTGCTGCCAACTACTATGTTCTAGCTTTTGAATGGAGTATGTGGCTGAAATTTGAAGAGACTTGTGACACTACAGCACTTGGCCAGTCTTGTGTCCATTTTCTCTGTGCTTGGTTACAACCTTCGATCGATGAAGTCCTGACGGAAAATACGAACCATCTGTAAGGGAATCTTTGGTCCAACCATGAACTTGTGTCCACACTGGGAAACCCCATGCCTATACTCAGCCTTCTGCTCTGTGTGTTGAAGCTAATCCAATTAGTAGAAACGGAGAAGGGGAAAAATCTAAACGAGCAAACCTATGTCAAAGGTCTTACATGCTTCTCTAAAGGAACAACCTATTATGCTCTCAATAAGTCGGGATCCCTCTTCCGCCCCAAAAAATAAATAAGTTCCTATGCATAGTTCTCTTTAAAAATACAAAGGCGAAAGAAGAGAAAGGCTTCCTGCGCGAAGAGGTGAAGCATGCAACTCCACTGGGGTACTGACTAGGCTCGCTGGCAGTGGAGCAATGTGTGTGTTCTTGCGTGACTCCACCGGGGTAATGTCCAAGCCTGCTGGCAGTGCAACAACATGAGAGATGAAAAATTATACTATGAAAATCTTCAACTCGTGCGCTGAACTACCCTTCCCAGATTCGAAACACTGAGATCTAAGCTGAGCTTTTGATTGTGTTTGACTAAGTTGGAAAAGGGTGAACCATGTATATCCATGGGGTAAGTGGGGAAACTAAAGTAACCTTCATAGCGATTCAATACTCCCTGAAATACCAAGGCCCTATGCTAGAAATGAACCGAAACAAAGGAGCTGGAGTTCTACCAATGTGTCACCAAGTGTTGTAGCGGCTACAACCACCCTCCAAAATTTTGGCCTGCACCAATTTCGGAGCCTCCCTTGAAGAGTTGCACTTGATGATTGCGCACATTCTGGTTCACTCCATGGGCTCATGTGAGTCTTTACATTCGCCTTGCTTGTTTATTGCATTCAAGTCTCTGCATGTTGATGTCTAATTCATGCTTGCAACTGTGTTATGGTTATGCTCAAATTTTTTTCTTCGTATGTGTTTGTCGTGTTCGCCATGAAAGCATCTGTCCCACTCACACACAGAGTCACATCCACTGTGGCGCAAGCATCATCTCGATCATGAATGATAGATCACGAGTGTCGCACTTACCTCTTGCACCGTCAGTCAATCATGTTGAACATGTGTGTCCGGATGGTTTGGTCGTTTCATCGTCAAGTCATGCGAGTGTGTGTTTGTATGATCACCTATGCATCTTTCGACTGTTCACATACTTAGTCATTTTTGTTGAAGTTCTAATGACCAGACTCCTCACTAACAGCCAAACCATCACCTTGCTTTCGACTCAATCAACTGTCAACTAGAATAGCGCAGAAGCACCAAGCCAGTTCTTTCAAGCTGTGATTCCCACAAGCAATTCAATCAGCACTCATGCTGGCCACCCAGATAGTCGACCGGCCATTCATCTTAGAAATTTCGCAGTGCTCATGAGCAAGCCTCCCACTGCCCATCAGTTAGCTTAGCTCAGAAATTGCACAAATATGATTAGCAGGCCCGAATCCCGGCCTTAATGCAATTTTCCTAGCCAGTATCTCCCAGCAGCAGACTGCCTCTTCCCTCCAGGAATTATGCAGTTTCTGCTGCTAGTGACTGAGTAGCCAACTAGTAGTTCCCTCTAGGAATTATGCAGATATGGCTGCTAATGACCCCAGTAGCCAACGGCAGTTCCCTTTGGGAATTGCAAAGATCTGGCTGCTAGTGACCCCAGCAGCCAACTGGCAATTCCTTCTGGAAATTGTGCAGATCTAGCTGCCAGTCTCCCTGACAGTTCCCCAAAAAAACTGCACAATCCCTACCTGCTGACCTTTCCTGCAGCCCAGCCTGTTCCTCTGGAAAATTGTGCAAATCTGGTTGTCTAGCCCTTACTGACTATTAATTCCAAAAAATGTGCAGAGCATGCCTGCCTTGCCTTCCAGTAGCCTAGACTGTTCCTCCCAAAATTTGCGCAATTTTGCCTCCCAACCGAGCCATACCTTGTAGACAGTCACTATCGACTCAAATCGCCTGTCTCCATCTCTCAATGAATCTTGTGCAGTTTTCATCAGCAGTTGCCCAGAGCCATTATCCCGCATCACAACCCTGTTGCCTCTCCCGGTCACCTGCATTCGAATGATCGTGTGTCATGATAGATTAGGAGGTTTTGGATTTTATGTCATCTTGTCATGAGTGACTGTAGGTACAGGTACACCAACAAACATGTCAAGAATGGTCATGAGGGTAGTCGAATAGCCACAAGGGTCAGTTTCACCCTTGGCTATAAATACCCCCCTCATTTGTACATGAAAGGAATTTTCACCTCAGCTCCTCCCACATAGCCAAAAGAGTCTGTAATCTTTTATTTGAGGAGTAAGTAGTGGTTCCAATGCCCCACTAACAGGGTTAGTGATGTATGGTGTAATGATGTGTCTTGGAACTTTCGCTTAATTCAAAAGCCTGTCAACCGGCCAGCACATTTTCACACATGTATTTTATTTGTTGTAACACTAATCTTTAACACTTGTAATGCATGTTGCTTTAACCATTTTTTCTACATCTGAACTAATTCATTAGTTGTAATGCATAGTCTATTAATGGAAATGTGTTGTATATGTTGTTAATGTTGTCCCGTCCGTGTCAACTGCTCTGCCGAAAATCAGACAAAACTTTCACATGAACCTTTCTGTAACGACCATTGCACTCGTCTTGGACTAATCCATGAGTGATGTATGTGTTATCTTACCTTGTATGTTGTGACTGTCACATCCGAGTGGACTACTCCACGAAAGTTGTGTATGTCCTTTGTGTTGTGTGTTCCTAGTCGAGTTGGGACTGATCCCTTTCAACTTGGAACTCACCTTCACCTTTTTCCCCTCACAGTGAAAGAACCATTGACACAAGTACACTTACACTCACTAGGCACGCGAACCTCACTTCTCGAAGACAAAGCAAACCACTCTCCTATGGTGACAAGCAAGAGTTGAGGCAAATCCTTAAGACAATGGCAACCAGACCATCATACCGAATGGGACTCCCACACCAAACAATGTGAGGTCTGGTTGGGACTCATACCAAGGTGATCCCCTGAATGTTGGCGGGTCCAACACTGTAAGCAATTTCCTTTCACCATAAGAATCACTTCCACATATCTCCCACTGTAATAGGGTCTACCACATGCTTGAGCAAAACCCCTTAGCCATAAAGATGTCCTCTTGAAGCAAAAACTACTTTTATTCCAAATGGAGGTTTAAGGCCTGTATATTAATTTCTACAAACAATTTCATAAAAAAAAACATAAAATATGCAATGGAAAACATGCACATAAACATAGATATTCTATCTTGGAAACCCAAAACTCCGAAAATGAGGAAGAATTTACTATATATATATATATATATATATATATATATATATATATATATATATATATATATATATATATATATATACACCGGTGCAATGTTATAATACAACATATATATCTCACCATCCATGAACCACCAATCCAGTTAAACTAAATTAGAATACAACCAATTAGAATACAACCATAGTTCCTTAACAAAAACTAAAAAAACCATGGGAAAAACCACCATGCACCACAAAACTTCTTTTAGCAAAACCTTGTGCTGAAAACCACCAAAATAGATGCAAAAAATTACCCAAATTTTTCATTTCAGAGAAATTTCCATTGAAGGCCTACATAGGGAGGCTTCTACCCCTTGCAAAACCCTCATTGACCTCCTCCTCACCCCCGCCTCCACACTACTTATCACACATTGTACAATGGGTGGGGATAGTCATGCAAAAAGTATAACACATATCTAACAATATTTGATTAAAAAACTTCTTCACAACAAGATTTCAATGCATCACTTTATTAAAACTTAAAACTTAGTCTTCCCTAGAATTTTCAATAAAACATATGCATCATGAGTAGCAAAATTTACAATAAAACCTTAAACTTATTCATCAATGAAAATTGAGATAATAATTTTGTGTGTGTGTGTGTGTGTGTGTGTATATATATATATATATATCTAATTTTTTCCTATGTTAAACATTAAATATTGTAAAATACATATATATTCAAATACATATCAATAGTATGTCAATGATCAATCAATTGCTATAGCCCTTGCATAGCCTTCAATGTGTACTAATAATAGAATGGATTACAAGAATGCTTTGAAAAATATTTCTATTTTGCCATCTTCTCAAAAAATGATTTCTTTATCCTCATAAATTCTCATCATTACCAATCTTGGTCGTAGATGCTTCTATCATTAAAAAAAATGGCATTTTTATTGTTTGAACAATCTTCCATTCCAAGAGTCCATTGTTACATCATGCATTTCTCTAGTGATAATGGAATAAAGTCCTAAGTGTGGATTCATTTAAAATGATTCCCTCCATCGTGCTATTGATACCACCCTACCTAAGGGAGGAGAGATCATATGTTTCCCTGCTAATGCAAATTGTTGGCACTTATGGCCAAAACGGGTATCAAAATAAACATTCGACAATACACATGCACCATAACTAGAAGAGAGAATTTGGACTCATATTGATTAACAAAGGAAATGTACAAATTGTTCCTCTTCCATAAGATGCATAAGGTGACAAAGAACTCTCAAAACCTAGAAGTCTCCAATCCCAACAATCTCATAAAATAATACAACACACTCTCTTGGAACCTTATGCAAAGGAAATATAAGGAGAAGGATGGTCATTACAATTAACATAGTATTAAATTAATTACATAATAAATTATAATAGTCCTTCATTATAATCAGAAAATATGTTCACGCTATAAATTTAGCTGTATAATATCAGTTTCCTCTAAAACATAAGTGCACTTGAAATAAGTTGTCAATAATACTTGCTAATGTGTGTATTTTGTTTGCCTTTATGATAGATTTACTTACACCTTCAAAAATAATAATAAATAGAAGAGGTTCTAGAGGGAATCATTTCCTCGGCCTCATCAAGGGCTTCAAAAAATGTAGAATCATTAATTAAAACAATAAATTAGATCGAGGATAGACACTCTGAAATCTAATTGAGAATTTGAACACAAAATCCTATATGAAGTGGCAATAATCTCAAATAGAGCTAGGAAAATATTTCATAAGCCTTGGTAAATATAGATTCATAACCATTGTGTGATTCTTTTAAGTTTTTATCATGTGTAAACCCTCCTAAGTTACCTATATAGCTTCATGAGTCTATCTTCCATGCAACAAACTTGATTTTTCTTTTGAAATTAACTTTGAAAATTTCCTCTCCACCCTCATAGCTATAACTTTAGCTACTATATTATAGATATAGTTATAAGATAGAGTTATATAAGGGTATGGATCTAAAACCATTAAATTATTCAAGTTTGGTTTTATTTGGCATTAAAGAGGTAAAAGCAGAGTTAAATCCTTTGTTTCTCTATTAAATCCCTTGAAATGTGTAACCCCCATATCAACTGATTCCTTGAAGGAATTTTACATATGAGCATCAAGATTTTTCATTTCGCAAATAGCATTGATTTTTTTCTAATGGTTGGCATTGTTATAGAATTATCTTGTGTTTTCATTCCCATTAACTAGCCAAATAGGCCTAATATTTAACTTCCATTAGGATTCCTTTTCTTGCAACAATTTCTTGTTATCATTTTCCTGGGTCTTTAATCTAATCCTATCAATTTCCTAAAAACTTGAAATATAATCTTGAGTGTAGATCTCTACTATATCATTCTCAACTAGAATAATAGGCTACTCTTCTCTACATTTTTTGGCAAAATCCAATTTGATACAATAAGTTTTAACCTTTTTTAGATCATCTTCCAATTGAATTCTAGCCAATTCCCATAAAGATGAATCAAATCTAACCTACTACAAATTGGCAAGAATTAGGAACCCTTCATCTATTATAAGTTTTTTTGTCTCCCTTCTCCATCTAAAATATGTTTGGGAAGTGTTCCAGAATCCCCATCTACTTCTACCCAAATTGTAATCCTTTATGGGTCATTCGTGGTTGACCTGGACAATAAAAAGATTCAAAATGATTTTTATTTTCTCTTTTATGATCCTCAAATTCCTCTAGGTTAGATAGAGCTTTAGTGACTCCACATTTATAAGCATAACATCTTCAAACCTTTTAAGCAAAAAAAATTGTGTATGGATCCTCTCTATTGAGTTATCCTATTTTTCTAAGCTCTTTTAGTTGTAAGATTTAAATCGAAACTTCAAATTTTACAATTTTTATCAAATAAATCCTCCTAGAAAGGGATCCTCTCCTCATACGATCCATATATATTGATAATGTTGAAATTATTTTCCAAGATGTAACACCCTCCTCCCATATTTACCTGAGCTAATCGGTCCACTGGGGTAAACATGTGACAAAGAGTTACTATGATATGATTCAAATCCCCAAGTACAATTAAGGAAGTGGAATCAAAAAACCAAAACCAAATTGACCTTCCTCAAGAGCTACAAGACCCCTCAGGGGCTAACCAACCACTCCAGGTGCCCAACCCTTGAGTTAACTTTATTTTTACTGACCTAGACCCCCAGTCACTCTTATGACAAGCCCCCCATGTGACTGAAAGCCTCAAGTAACTCTCACAACAAGGCCTCCATGTGCCTATAGTATTTTTTTAGGTAGTTCTATGCTAGCAACCCCGAAATATGAGCCACTTTTTCAGGGCTAGGTCTTGGGCCTCTGCCTAGAACTTTATGAAGTTATGAGAAATGATAAAAAACAAGAAGATAATGCCTCTAATGAAAAACTTAAAATAGGAACTGACCAGAATCATCCTAACCATGACAGACATTTCGTCAAACACATCATAAACATGTAATATACATGTTGTATAAACACATCTAAACATAGGAACCTCATACTTATCTGAGAATCTTCAAGAATATCTTATGCCCTCTCAAAATAGTTGCATTATCATATATTAGGTCATATATTCATTAACATTTCATTTACTAAACAAAACATAATGAGATCCATAACCAAATTATATAATAAAACCATGTTTATAATCAACATATAACTATCAGAATAACAATGATAGAACATCCATCAAAGCCACATAATAACAAGCACATTTACTCATGAATACAATAGGAAAAGATTTTTTATTAACATGCACCAAATCCAACAAATTCAGGGACTTCCACATACCACCCAATGATAGATTGGGTTGAACCAAATCTTTCTTTCAGTTAATCACCCCCATGCCATATTCCAAGCATGAATGTGGGACTCACAACAAAACCAATCAGGGCTTCTCAGGCTTTACCATGTATCCCACTATTATTGGTCAAGGGATTCCTAGGCCTGAAACCATCATCTATACCACCAAATTTTACCATGTATCTCGTCATTGTCCGTTAAGGGATTCCTAGGCCCAAACAAAGAAACATACACTACAAGCTTTACCACAATCCTGCCATATATCGGTCAAGGGATCACTAGGCCCTAAACAAGCATGGATGCCTCTAGATCTCTCCACCTAAACTGTGAGGAATTTGCTCGTCTCCACCCTTAGGCTTTACCGTGTATCCCACCATTACCGGTCAAGGGATTCCTAGGCCTTTGGGAATTTTCCTGAGACCACCCCACTCAGTTTTGAAACCATCTAGCAATCTAGCTCAACCAAGTAAAAGAACCCCATCACACCATGGCTATCCAGAAATGGCAAGGCAAGGTTGAAACCACTGTCACACTTGGAAAAACCCATGCTAATGACAGCAAGAGAACCAAATACACACATGCATGTACCATGCATGCCAAAACTAGCAAGGAAATCATACATGCAACTTGATACCTACAATGAATCTTGCTATAGCCGCTTCATCCAACCCTTCCTTGCTTGATGTTTGCTTCCCTTTTCCTCCTTTTCCTTCTTTTTCCTTCCTTCCTCCAATGTTAGAGTGTACCAAGAATACTCTAAGTGTGCAAGAATATATGACAGAGAATAGAGAGAGAGAGATCCAAGTTAAAACTGGGGAAAAAGGTTGTGAAACTATCCTTAGAAGCCTTTTTATTAATGGGGTCTTTATTTTCTTCAATTTCCATTATTTTCCTTCATTTTCTTCCTCACATGCAACTTGTGACCTTTCACCTTCCTTTTCTCCTAATGTCCTTAATTTTCATAAATAAAATGCCAATTAATGCCTCTTTCCTTTTCAAAGCCTTTCCATTGCATTTGCTAATTTCCCTTTAGCCATAATAAACCAAATGAACACCTTCTAGGTTGTTTTTCCCAACATCCAGCTTGGAATACATGCCCCATGACCTTGGTCTTATTTTTCCTTTATTAACTTTATTACATGAAATTTTAACCCGGGGCTGTTACAAACCCCTCCCCCTTAGGGGAAAACCTTCCTCGGTGTTTTGTGACACCTACAACTAGAAAAACTGTTGAAAAGCAAAACATACTTCCCATGAAGCTTTATAACTTAGCTTGTTACAGTATTTATAATGAATAACCTACTGAAAATAAAACCAACAAGACAAACATAAAAACATGATACCCATACCACGTATTGGAGCTTTATAACATATATCGTGGTGGTATTTACATCCATATACATATACACATATACCAAAACTGCTTCACCTCAATTGGAAAATAATGAAGGATACATAGCCCGCATCTGATCAACCATCTCCCATGTAGATTCATCGGGCCATAAGTGCTTCCACTGCACTATAACCTACTTGATTGTTTAGTTCCAGAGCATGTGCATATTTCTCTGCCAAATGCACTGAGGTTCTGGTTGGAATTATCCTTCTAGTTCCACCTAAAATACAGACCAATCAATAACATTATCAAAATATTTCACTTATCTCTTAAGCAATGAAACATGGAAAACATCATGGGAATTCAATGTCAGAGGCAGTGTTGTTGTCCTAGGTTGTCATTGATGTCAATATGGCAATATTCTGGATACTAAAGGATGACATGAAGCCAAGGGGAAGCAGAGCAGATTCATGAAGAGACAGGAGCAAGGCCATCAGGATAGCCAAGCCATAAGCAAAGCAGAGTTACAAAAGGATGCATATCAAAGCATATTGCAGGATATCAGAGCAAGAGAGGCATTCATATATGCAAGGAGGTCTTTGAAAGACACTGCCAAGCCAGAGGAGCCACATTAGACTAACAGGAGCTGCAGGAGGAGCCATATATATATCATATATATATATATATGCGGAAACAGACATATCAGAGCAAGGAGGCATATCAAAGCAAGAGGAGCCACACATATATATAACATACATATATATATATATATATATATATATATATATATATATATATATATATATATATATATATATATATATGCCAAAGAAGAATAGAGCCATGGGAGGCAGCACACAGAGCTATTGGAGCAACAGAGGACGCAAACAACTAGAGGAGCCATATATATGTATATGTCAGATATATATGCCAATGAAGAGGAGCACACAGAGCAAACGGAGGAAACATAGAAACAAAGAAATCAGAGAGCTTATACGCATGCATTTAACAACTATCGGGAGCAGAAATCACATGTATGTGTGCAACTGCACTATCGAGAGCCATCGAAGGAGCAAGGCCATCAGAGCCACAAAGGAAGCAGACAGAGTTATCAGGAGCCATCGGGGGTAGAACTCATATAGATATATCCAGTTACGTTATCGGGCCTGTAAAACCCATGTATGCATGCTTTAACACTATCGGAGGCGGAAAGCGGACTTGAAAATATATGCACGGGAGATTTGGGATCCTATCGGGTCCGGCACATTGCATCGCTATGAGGGGTCTATGTTAATGATGAGTCTTGACCCTGTGCGACTTGCGATCACCGATAGCGATTATCGCATCGGCACTTCGGAAGCGGGCGCTACAATATGTTAAGCGGCCCCTTTGCGATCGCTGATAGCGATACATATATATGTGGACCCGACGGGCATATAAACCATGGTTTAATACCATATCACATCCGTCACAATCGCATATGTTATGAAGCCTTGCCACACCCAAGCACCGATTCCGATTGCAAGATCGGACCTGATGCAACATTATAGATGGGCATAATATAATATTGCATCCAGTGGTGGATCGACTATCGACCATCGGCGGTGTCATGACCCTGATATACAAAGGACCACCGGGAGTCGCAAATCGTTGATTGCGATTTAAGCTGCGGACCCGATACAATTTAGATGTGGGTGTAATATTGCTTGAAGTCCACCCCTTAGTCTTTTGGACTGTTTTTATCATATTCTCTGTGTAATTAAATATTTGGATTGCGTGGGCTGTTTAAGGCTGAAAGGCTTATGATAATTGTTCCGATAGTTCAAGAGGCTGAACTACGCTGGTTGCGATTGCGATAGGACGTGGCATGTCCGTTACACCGTAAAGCTCTATGTATGCCTGTTATCATTGTCGAAAGGAGTGTTGTTACAGTTTTAACCAGGAAGATGCGTTCTCCGGTGGATCGTTTGGACCTGGCCATTGATTCAACGTGTCTTGTGAGTATGAATAGATAGAGGAAACCGAAAGATGGGAAGTTGAAGAAGCAAGCGAGCACAGAGGAAATGATAGCGAGCATTGAGGAAGTCGAAGAGGCGGTGTAAGAGGAAACGAATGGACAAAGGCACGGGAATGCATAAAATAGTAAAAAAAGAGGACTGTGGGGGCTGTTGGTGTTGCGAAGAACCAGAGTGTGAGGTAGTAGAAGTAGCAGAGATGGTTAAGCATTGTATGAAGTTGCTGGTGAATGCTGGTGAAGGCTACTGCAGCTGTTGAACACTGTTGAAAAGTTGGAGAAAACAGTAGAACAGAAAGATGGTCCAACAAAACAAAAATAGGGCCGAAGGACCAACAGGACAGGAGGAATTCGAAGGGTAGAAGTTGCCAGCAAAGAAGCAATCTTGCTGAAACATTCACCGTGACATTAGAACATATGCTTGAACTGAAAGCAAGTTCTTATGCAAAGTTTTAGTGCAGTTGTAGTGGACTCACTAAAGCAGTGTGGAGATATGATCAGAGGTCAGCTATTGGAGACTCTGTGTGAATGGTAGGAAGAGTTGTAAAGACTCCTTCAAGAGATGATTGGTTGTCATTGATGTTGTAGCTTGGAGACTACAGAGAAACTATAACTAGACAGAACTCAACAAAGAGGAGTTTTGAGAGTAGAACATTATTATCAAAAGTGCCTTGACAGGATTGGAGTCCTTGGGGTTGATGCCTCAAAAGTAAGAAGGATAGGAGTCCTTGGGGTTGGTGCCTCAAAAGCAAGAAGGATAGGATTCCTTAGGGCTGGTGCCTCAGAAGTAAGTAGGATTGGAGTCCTTGGGGTTGATGCCTCAGAAGTAGGAAGGATTGAAGTCCTTGGGAGTTTGTGCTCCTAAGTCCAAGATTGGTGTCTTGGCGAAATAGAGTTGGTTCTCTAGAGGTTGGAGCCTCACCAAAGTCCAAGTTGGAGCTTGGCAACTGATTGTAACCATCTATATATTGTATCTATTTTACTGCATAGTTTATATTAATAAAAGAATTTATTCTTGTTGTTCATCTTGTGTTCTGAATATATATGTTTTAACTGGTAAAACAATAATGGGAAAAAGAAATATTGATTCACCCCCCCTCTCAGTATTTCCAACAATTGGTATCAAAGCAGGTACCTTCATTCAAAGCTTAATAGCTTGAAGGTTGACCCTTAGAACACAAATGGCGAAGTCAAGGAAGAAAGTCTCCAATCCTCCTAAGGATGTGTCTCCCTCTACTACTAAAATAGAAGACAATCAATTTGAGGAGGCTCCAAGGCTCAATGGGAACTTTAATATATGGGAAGCAAGAATGAGGAATTTCTTACAGACTCAAGGCATTGAAATCTGGAAATCAGTGATTGATGATAGTAAGATGGATAGAGAATCCAAGGAGTACAATGCAAAAGCAGTAAAGGCAATCTTGAATGGGCTCCCTAATTCTGTAAAGAACAATCTAGGAAAAGATTCATCAGCAAAGGGCATATGGGACAAACTTCATGATCTTCACTCAAAAGGAGCACTGACCATGACCATCAATCAAGAAGGAGATCCTGAACCCATCATAGAAGCTGAAAATGAGAATGATGACATCAAGGCTAAAGCAGACCTAGAAGATGAAGAGAATGAAAAAGACTTTGTAGAAGAACTCCTCGCTCAACTTATGACTACCATGGAAGAGATTAACAATTTGAAAAAGGAAAATGAGGCACTTAAGAAGATAGCTCCAGTTGGTGACCAAGATCAAACAAGAAAGAAAGTTGACCTCATCAAGCTTCAAGTACAAGAAAGGGATGAAGAGTTTGCCAAGCTTAAGAAGGAATTTGATCAAAGTAAAAGAAAGCATCATGAAGAAGTCATATCCATGACAAATCAACTGAATAAAGCAAAGAAGCAGGAAGATACCTTGTCAAGTCAACTTGAACAAAGGCACAAGAGCTTGAACAAACTTGAAGAAGAGATTGGTCAGTACAAAATAGAGGTCTCCTCTCTCAAATCTCAACTACAAGAAGCAAGGAAACAAGCACAAGGAGCTGAGAAGGAAATGGAGAGCAGTCAAGAAAAGAATGAAGAAATCTTCAAAATGAAGTCAGATATCATCTCCCTTAAAATAGTAGCAGCTGAAGCTACTCGTAGCAAGGAAGAAACTGAGGAACAACTTGCAAAGAAGAATAGTGAGTGTGAAAGATTGGAAGAAGAGATTGTCTTCCTCAGAACAAAGGTTGAAGGGATGAACAAAATCTTGAAGAGCTCTCAAGCCTTGGATGACATGCTCAGCTATCAAAAATGTCCATCTGATAAATCAGGTCTCGGGTATGCAGGTGAACCCTCAAACAAGAATGAAAATTCTTTAAACAAAAGAGAAGTGAAGAAGCCAAAAAGAAATGGTGATGCTCCCAGTTCTAGCAAATGCAAGGAGAAAAATCAAGGCTACAATAGAAGAAAACCAGCTCCAAGAAGAAATGTAGATGATGACAAAGATGCAAGAGGCAATGGTTATCATCAAAGGATCTCAAGGCAGAAAGGCTTCAGAAGTACATCAAGGAAACCTCCATCTCCCAGGTACCAAAGTTCATTTTTTGGTTATTGTTATTCTTGTTCAAACTTTGGTCACATGGCAAAAGACTGTAAAGCATATCATAAAGATAGATGTTATAGTCTCCGACAACCTCCAAGAAATAATTTTGCAGGAAGAAATCATGAATTCTTATTCATGAACAATGTAGAATGCTTCAAGTGTCATAACATTGGTCATATGGCATGTGATTGTAACTTAACATGGGCTCTTACACAAGCTAGAACCATGCAAAAGAAGAAATTTACACAAGCATGGAGAAGGAAGGAAATACAATCCAAAACTCCCTTGAGTTCTTCAGCCAACAGCATATGTCATTGGCCTGAATTTTGACAATCTAAGCATTAGATGGGCAGACTCTACCCAAAAGAGATGATGCATATAGTTAGGGGGAGCCTGTAAGTCTTGATCATTATTACTGAAGCTATTAGTGAAAGGGTCCTGATGAAATCCTTGTTGAGCTATATTAACAATCATTCTTTGATGAAGATCATGTCTCAGGAGCACTCCATTGAAGCATATGATCCTGTAACAATTCTTTGGACTGTTGTTAAATAAATAGGGCAAACAACCATGGTGCTATTATCACAAAAGTTTATGTCTTAACTCAGGAATTTAATGTGAGAACAGATAAATTATGGACACTAATAGAGGCAATCTTCAAACAAACAGATACATCTGGAATGGAGTTTGAAGTAAGAGAAGCTAGCAGCATATAAAAAAACTAAAGCATTGCATGAAGATGCAAATCAGCAGAATAAATTTAAAGGACAGTCACAGATTGGATATCTGAATCTGCAGAGATATGTACAAGAACTCAAGGAAAAGATGGCTCATAGGAAGCAGAATGTTGTGCAGTCAAGCATAACTTAAGCTGATACAGATCACTTAAGAAATATAGCAACATTAAGGCACAACCCCTCACATTTTTGTCCAAATGCAATGATGATTGAATACTAGATGGCAGTAACTTAAGGGGAAGCATAAAGACACAAAGGAACTCAGATCTGAAGAAAGATAGCAAGAAAGAAAATCTCAGGGGCATTTTCTCCTTATTCGGACTATGAAGGCCTCTCAATGTTACCTGTGGAGACAACAATATGGATTGAAGCATAAAAACTTGGACTTGGACACTTGGTGTATGGCTATTTGCAATCTGAATGAAAGCATTAAATTAGACCATCTTTAAGCATTGTTGAAGCCATGATAAAGCAGTTCTGAGACATGAAGAGGGAATAATGTGTTAATTTATGATAAAGCATCAATCCTTATATCTTGAGTAAAAAGAAGAAGAGCACTATGACAGGGGGAGTCACAGACCTATGAAGATCTACCATTCATGAAGAATAGAAGCAGTTTGATAGGGGGAGTCCCAAAGCACTCCTTTGCCATTGATGTCAAAGGGGGAGAGAAGAAGAATATTGCCATCAATAACAAAGGGGGAGATTGTTGTCCTAGGTTGTCATTGATGTCAATATGGCAATATTCTGGATGTTAAAGGATGACATGAAGCCAAGGGGAAGAAGAGCAAATTCATGAAGAGACAGGAGCAAGGCCATCAGGATAGCCAAGCCATAAGCAAAGCGGAGTTACCAAAGGAGGCATATCAAAGCATATTGCAGGATATCAGAGCAAGAGAGGCATTCATATATGCAAGGAGGTCTTTGAAAGACACTACCAAGCCAAAGGAGCCACATTGGACTAAGAGGAGCTACAGGAGGAGCCATATATATATCATATATATATGCAGAAACAGACATATCAGAGCAAGGAGGCATATCAAAGCAAGAGGAGCCACACACACACACACACACACAGATATATATATATATATATCTATATATATATATATATATATATATATATATATATATATATGCCAAAGAAGAATAGAGCCATGGGAGGCAGCACACAGAGCTATCGGAGCAACAGAGGATGCAAACAGCTGGAGGAGCCATATATATGTATATGTCAGATATATATGCCAATGAAGAGGAGCACACAGAGCAAATGGAGGAAACACAGAAACAGAGCGATCAGAGAGCTTATGCACATGCATTTAACAACTATCAGGAGTAGAAATCACATGTATGCGTGCAACAGCACTATCGGGAGCCATCGGAGGAGCAAAGCCATCAGAGCCACAGAGGAAGCAGACAGAGTTATCGGGAGCCATTGAGGGCAGAAATCATATAGATATATCCAGTTACGTTATCGGGCCCGTAAAACCCATGTATGCATGCTTTAACACTATCAGAGGTGGAAAGCGGACTTGAAAATATATGCATGGGAGATTTGGGATCCTATCGGGTCCAGCACATCACATCGCTATGAGGGGTCTATGTTAACGATGAGTCTTGACCCTGTGTGACTTGCAATCACTGATAGCAATTATTGCATCGACACTTCGGAAACAGGTGCTACAATATGTTAAGCGGCCCCTTTACGATTGCCGATAGCGATACATATATATGTGGACCCGACAGGCATATAAACCATGGTTTAATACCATATCGCATCCGTCACAATCACATATGTTATGAAGCCTTGCCACACCCAAGCGCCGATTATGATTGCAAGACCAGACCCGATGCAACATTATAGACGGGCTTAATATAATATCGCATCCAGTGGTGGTTCGGCCGTTGGCCATCGGTAGTGTCATGAGCCTGATATATAAAGGACCACTGGGAGTCGCAAATCGCCAATTGCGATTTAAGCTGCGGACCCGATACAATTTAGATGCGGGTGTAATATTGCTTGAAGTCCGCCCCTTAGTCTTTTGGACTGTTTTTATCATATTCTCTGTGTAATTAAATATTTGGCTTGCGCAGGCTATTTTAGGCCGAAAGGCTTATGATAATTGTTCTGATAGTTCAGGAGGCTGAACTATGCCGGTTGTGATTGCGATAGGACGTGGCATGTCCGTTACACCGTAAAGCTCTGTGTATGCCTGCTATCATTGTCGAAAGGAGTGTTGTTACAGTTTTAACCGGGAAGATGTGTTCTCCGGTGGATCGTTTGGACCTGGCCATTGATTCAACGTGTCCTGTGAGTATGAATAGACAGAGGAAACCGAAAGATGGGAAGTTGAAGAAGCAAGCGAGCACAGAGGAAATGACAGCGAGCGTTGAGGAAGTTGAAGAGGCGGTGTAAGAGGAAACGAATGGACAGAGGCACAAGAATGCATAAAACAGTAAAAACAGAGGACTGTGGGGGCTGTTGGTGTTGCGAAGAACCAGAGTGTGAGGTAGCAGAAGCAACAGAGATGGTTAAGTGTTGTATGAAGTTGCTAGTGAACGTTGGTGAAGGCTGTTGCAGTTGTTGAACACTGTTGAAAAGTTGGAGAAAACAGCAGAACAGAAAGAGGGTCCAGCAGAACAAAAAGAGGGCTAAAGGACCAACAGGACAGGAGGAATTCGAAGGGTAGAAGTTGCCAGCAGAGAAGCAGTCTTGCTGAAACATTCACCATGACATTAGAACATATGCTTGAACTGAAAGCAGGTTCTTATGCAGAGTTTTAGTGCAGTTGTAGTGGACTCACTAAAGCAGTGTGGAGATATGATCAGAGGTCAGCTATTGGAGACTCTGTGTGAATGGTAGGAAGAGTTGTAAAGACTCCTTCAAGAGAAGACTGGTTGTCATTGATGTTGTAGCTTGGAGACTACAGAGAAACTATAACCAGATAGAACTTAGCAGAGAAGAGTTTTGAGAGTAGAACATTATTATCAAAAGTGCCTTGACAGGATTGGAGTCCTTGGGGTTGGTGCCTCAAAAGCAAGAAGGATAGGAGTCCTTGGGGCTGGTGCCTCAAAAGCAAGAAGGATAGGAGTCCTTGGGGCTAGTGCCTCAGAAGTAAGTAGGATTGGAGTCCTTGGGGTTGATGCCTCAGAAGTAGGAAGGATTGAAGTCCTTGGGAGTTTGTGCTCCTAAGTCCAAGATTGGTGTCTTGGCGAAATAGAGTTGGTGCTCTGGAGGTTGGAGCCTCACCAAAGTCCAAGTTGGAGCTTGGCAACTGATTGTAACCATCTATATATTGTATCTATTTTACTGCATAGTTTATATTAATAAAAGCATTTATTCTTGTTGTTCATCTTGTGTTCTGAATATATATGTTTTAACTGGTAAAACAATAGTGGGAAAAAGAAACACGGATTCACCCCCCCTCTCAGTATTTTCAACAAGTGCAAGTTGATAGGCCACTAGTCCAATCTTCTCAAGGATCTTGAAAGGTCCACAATATCGAGGCTCCAACTTCACACATGACCCAATACTCAAGGATATTTTCTTGGGATTGATGCCCAAGTACACATCCTCCCCAACTTGAAACTCCTTAAATTCCTTGTGTTGATCTGCACAACTCTTCTACCTATCTTTTGTTGCCTTTAGATTCTTATTAATTACCTATATTTATTGTGCCATCTCTACTAACATATTCGGTCCTATCAACACCCTAGTCACTGGATCACTCCAACTGATAGTAGTATTACAACTCTGCCCATAAAGTGCCTCAAGAAAACTCATCCTCAATGACTCCTGATACCCATTATTGTAAGAAAACTCAACTAGTGGAAGGTACTCTTCCCACTTTCGCTATTGATGCATAACATACATTCTCAACATGTCCTCCAAAATCTTGTTGACCCTCTTTGTCTCTCCATCTGCCTACAGATGATAAGCTATGTTGAAGGCCAACTCTATACCCAATGATCTGAAAATGGAATGTACTTGTTTAAGGGTGCAAGGTATCCATTTCCCATAATTGCAAATGTGAGCTATACACTCCAAGTGACCTCTGAAAATGTGAAAACTTATTATTTCTTATACAGAGATAGACTGTAGGGGCATTCACCGGACATGTCACCTCTAAAGAGAGGATGAGTTCCAGAGGCCACCTGGCCCTCTACAGGCTCTGCCTAAAAAAATAACAAAGTAAACACTTAGAAGTCCTTGACATACACATACTTGAAGTTTGATGTCTTGCGGAATAAGACAAATAACTTTCTGCGGCTGAATAGGTGATTATGTGTGTATGCAAGTTATGTATCTTTGTTGTTTAACACTTTATATCAGTTTTGTTTAGCATATCATCTTCAGCAAATAAAGACATCAAAATGATAAAGCAGTTCACCCCTCCTGGGCTACATCTACTGGACCAAGCTTCTCAAACTAGGTTGATCCTCTTGTATTAAAAATGCTACAAAGGATAATACAAGAATATGAGTGTCTCGAAAGACAGATCTGACTGTAAATACAGAATCAGAAGATAGGAATTAGCTAAACAAGCTCTTTCCCAAACACTAAATAGTGTAATTGTACCTTATACAGTACTTTCCCCAATTGGCCCTGGTGGCCCTTTAAACTTGCATGGAGAATTTCGAGGTGAAGATGGCCTCAATTGGTTCTGAAACCTCTGCCATTAGACTTAGAAGGTCGAAAATAGCAGACATAGGCTTTTGAATCGCCAAAAATGGATGAACATAGCCCCCAAACAGCTCAAGCACTGAAATGGCCCTAGTGGCCCTGAAAGCTTCCCTGAAACTAAACAATGAGAAGAATGCCTCAACAGGAAAAACAAGCTATAGAAATGGATTTAGAATGCTGAAAACCTTCAGGAATGACCTTCGTTCCACATTCACTGGCTGCACAATTCCCAATGCAGCTCCCAAACTAATTTGACCCTTGTGGCTCCTGGAACTTCCATGAAGAAAAATCACCTGAAAATGAACTTAGATGGCTGTGAAACCTATGCCAATGGCTTCAGAAGGTCGAAGAGACCCAAAATCAAAAAAAATTCGTCCAAAACGGACTTTCCTAGCCAAATTTATGGCCATTTACTCCCAACTGCCAGTTTGGCCTAAAATCACTCCAGCTAAAACTGGCTAACTGCCAGATGACCCCGCTAAATATGGAGCGGCCACCAAATTTGGCGCGCTCCGCCAAACACTCCGCCATAATGACCATGACTGCCAGCTAACTGTTAGTGTCTTTCAATGCGCATGTGAACGTTCCCGGCGGTTTTGGGTTTACCTCGGATTGCGCGCTGACTGTTTAATTGTGCTGGCGGTTGGGGCTTAAGCCCTAGGTTCTGGGCCCGAGGTCGCATGGTATGGGGGCTGGCCCCCTTTGGTACCCACCCATTCAAAGTTCAACGTTCAAATGAAGTTGCCTACGCCAATATATCAAGTCCGACCCATGTGGCATGTTGGTAAGGCATAGCGTTTGGAGACAACAGGTCTTAGGTTCAAACCACACCGCCACCAAAATTTTAAACAAAGCACATACCACCTGCTGACGTCACCATGGACACATGGTAGCCTCCGGGCCTGCCACGTGGCATCCTCTGATTGGTTGCCCGAAACCAACGCCCATACATATGCTGACGTTACCATGGACATGTGGCAGCCTTCGGGCCTGCCACGTGGCAGCCTGCCATTCGCTGCCCAAAAGGAATATTCCCTGGAATATTCTAAGGAATATTATGTGGAATATTCTTTTTTTAATTTTTTTGAAAAAATTCAAAAATTAAGGGTTATTGGGTGATTTTGTTTTTGGCATAACTTTCTCATACGGCGACCGTTTTTCGAACCGTTTGCGGCACTGAAATCAGGAGGACAAGCTCTATCCGGTCGTTTAGGTTCAAACTAGTTCTGAGCACTTTCATTTTTGACCATTTTACGACACTTGGTCCTGAGCTCCTGATCACACCTCCCAAATGAGAAGGCTTTTGGTCCCCAAAAGCTCACTGAATCTCTGAACTGAACTGTACCGCACTTGAGGAACAGAAATATCCTCTTCTGTTCAGCCAAAAGAGCATACTGATGCCAAAATGTCCTGCCTTATCAACTGTCGTCATGGTGAATGTTGCTGCATAAACCAAGTACTCGTCGAATCCTGACCAAGCTTGTTCGCCAGACAAACTGAAAGTTTGCAGAAACCAGCAATGATACTTGCTGATATATGAGCTGAAATATTCCCCTGAACATGTGGGCTTGCCAGTTGTCACGATGCCCATCCATGGCACCTCCGCTCCAAAAGAAGAGTTGCCTCCCAAATGAGAAGGCTTTTACAAAGATGAAACACTTCATCATTTCTCCTCTTTACAATCTTGGAGATCAAATTAACTTTTTCCAAGTCAATATTACATTACATGCATGGTTAAAAACAAAGTAATCAACCCTTCAAGTTAATCACACATACATGTTTAAAATACAAGGAAATCATCATGATCCCTGTGCTCATGCATATCATTCTCATGCATGCAGTTTATCCTTCAACTTTCTCTTAAGTACAATCATAAGTACAAGATCCTCGATCACATGTACATGTACTTTCAAAGCTGAAATGAATATAACTTTCGTTGCAATAAAATGAGTCTCATACTCAGCTTTTCCATCCTGCAACTTGCATTCCCTTAACAAAGAAATGCATTCAATCAAAAGACATGCAACTTTAATTGGATAAGAATTCTAACCATTTCTTACCAATCCATTTCAAAGGCACTTCTTTTAATTGCACATCGATATCAACATGTGTATCATCCTTACACATATCAATGATGGAAACTTCCTTCCCATTCTTGCCATACTCTTTCTCCAATTTCTTCAATTTTCGTGGAAGCATTGTTGGATTCAGAGTCCAACACCTTTCAGCAGTATGTCCATGCTTATGGCAATAAGTGCAACACATGTTCATCTTCTTGACAGCATGATTTGCATTGTTCAATGGAACTTTGGCTTCTTGCCTCCTTTCCTTCAAAAGTTTCCTGTATGTTGCCATTCTTTTCCAACATCTAGAAACACTATGGTTAAACAAACCACAAAAAGAACATGCAATTCTTTTCCAATGCTTGTGTGGAAATTTTCCATGCTTTACATGATCAAAGGAAGTGTGATGGAAATCAGATTTATACCTTTGTCTTTCACCTTCATTACCTTCATGAGGAGGTGAATCAAATGAAGAAGAAGCTCCTTTTGGAACACCATCAATCCCTTCAATGGTTTTAGAGCTTTCACAATTCTCTTGTTCAAGTGCATGCTTATGCACACCTTCTTCTTGCAAGGTATGTTTCAAACTATTGCATTCCCCAAGAATACAATATTTACAACCTTGAGATAGAGAACTTGAAATGAAACTCCTTCTAGGAACTGTTTCAATTACCTTCATGGCTGCTTTGGAACTTTCTCCATAAGATTGTCCATAGCCAAGACCCAAATTCTTAGGCCTTACCTCAACCATTATTGGCTCAACTATACCCTGTGCATGTTTGCCCAATCCTTTTCCTTCATATCCCATTTTGGACATCAAATTGGACCCTATGCCTCTGGTATGTTTCTCAAAAGAACCAACATAAACATTCTTATAAGAATTTGAAGACAAACTAGAATTGTTTACCTCTTCTTCAAGCTGATACTTGGCTAAGGCTTCTTTGGCAACAAGGAGTTGTGTCTCCAACTCATTCATCCTTTCCAGATTCATGTTTGCAATATGAAGTTGGCCTTCCATTTCCTGCAATTGGTCAAAAAGCAACTGCTTCTCTTCCCTCATGGAATTCAACTGCTCTTGAAGTCTAGAGCTCTTTCTTTCATCCTAATACATTTCTCTCACCATATTCATCATGATGACAAATTCTTGCTTCAAGCCTTCATCAAAGAATCTTGTGAAGGAGGACAATTTTGAGAACTCACTTATGGAAGTTGTCATTATAAAAATGAACAAAAGAGCTTCAGCAAACTCAAACAACAAGTAGTTTGCAGAATAATAAAGCAGTCAATCTTCAACACTGCTTAAGACACCTTTCAAGCTACACAATCAAGCTAGTGATGTCAGTCAAGCAAACCTAGTTCTCTGATACCATCTAATCTGAAAATGGAATGTACTTGTTTAAGGGTGCAAGGTATCCATTTCCCATAATTGCAAATGTGAGCTATACACTCCAAGTGACCTCTGAAAATGTGAAAACTTATTATTTCTTATACAGAGATAGACTGTAGGGGCATTCACCGGACATGTCACCTCTAAAGAGAGGATGAGTTCCAGAGGCTACCTGGCCCTCTATAGGCTCTGCCTAAAGAAATAACAAAGTAAACACTTAGAAGTCTTTGACATACACATACTTGAAGTTTGATGTCTTGCGGAATAAGACAAATAACTTTCTGCAGCTGAATAGGTGATTATGTGTGTATGCAAGTTATGTATATTTGCTGTTTAACACTTTATATCAGTTTTGTTTAGCATATCATCTTCAGCAAATAAAGACATCAAAATGATAAAGCAGTTCACCCCTCCTGGGCTACATCTGCTGGACCAAGCCTCTCAAACTAGGCTGATCCTCTTGTATTAAAAATGCTACAAAGGCTAATACAAGAATATGAGTGTCTCGAAAGACAGATCTGACTGTAAATACAGAATCAGAAGATAGGAATTAGCTAAACATGCTCTTTCCCAAACACTAAACAGTGTAATTGTACCTTATACAGTACTTTCCCCAATTGGCCCTGGTGGCCCTTTAAACTTGCATGGAGAATTTCGAGGTGAAGATGACCTCAATTGGTTCTGAAACCTTTTCCATTAGACTCAAAAGGTTGAAAATAGCAGACATAGGCCTTTGAATCGCCAAAAATGGATGAACATAGCCCCCAAACAGCTCAAGCACTGAAATGGCCCTAGTGACCCTGAAAGCTTCCCTGAAGCTAAACAGTGAGAAGAATGCCTCAACAGGAAAAACAAGCTATATAAATGGATTTAGAATGCTGAAAACCTTTAGGAATGACCTTCATCCCACATTCACTGGCTGCACAATTCCCAATGCAGCTCCCAAACTGATTTGACCCTAGTGGCTCCTGGAACTTCCACGAAGAAAAATCACCTGTAAATGACCTCAGATGACTGTGAAACCTATGCCAATGGCTTCAGAAGGTTGAAGAGACCCAAAATCAAAAAAAAAATTTGTCCAAAACAGACTTTCCTAGCCAAAGTTATGGCCATTTACTCCCAACTGCCAGTTTGGCCTAAAATCACTCCAGCTAAAACTGGCTAACTGCCAGATAACCCCGCTAAATATGGAGCGGCCGCCAAATTTGGCGCGCTCCGCCAAACACTCTACCATAATGACCGTGACTGCCAGCTAACTGTTAGTGTCTTTCAATGTGCATGTGAACGTTCCCGGCGGTTTTGGGTTTACCTCGGATTGCGCACTGACTGTTTAATTGTGCTGGCGGTTGGGGCTTAAGCCCTAGGTTCTGGGCCCGAGGTTGCATGGTATGGGGGCTGGCCCTTAGGGGCTGGCCCCCTTTGGTACCCACCCATTCAAAGTTCGACGTTCAAATGAAGTTGCCTATGCCAATATATCAAGTCTGACCCATGTGGTATGTTGCTAAGGCATAGCGTTTGGAGACAATAGGTCTTAGGTTCAAACCACACCGCCACCAAAATTTTAAACAAAGTACATACCACCTGCTGACGTCACCATGGACACGTGGCAGCCTCCGGGCTTGCCACGTGGCATCCTCTGATTGGCTTGCCCGAAACCAACGCCCATACATATGCTGACGTTACCATGGACACGTGGTAGCCTTCGGGCTTGCCACGTGGCAGCCTGCCATTCACTGCCCAAAAGGAATATTCCCTAGAATATTCCAAGGAATATTCTGTAGAATATTCTTTTTTTAATTTTTTGAAAAAATTCAAAAATTAAGGGTTATTGGGCGATTTTGTTTTTAGCATAACTTTCTCATACGACGACCGTTTTTCGAACCGTTTGCGGCGCCGGAATCAGGAGGACGAGCTCTATCCGTTCATTTAGGTTCGAACCAGTTCTAAGCACTTTCATTTTTGACCATTTTACGACACTTGGTCCTGAGCTCCTAATCACCCAAACCTAAAAATGACTCCTTCCAAAACCTGGAAGTGAACTTAGCATATTTGTTTGATACAATCTTCTTTGGAACACCATGAAACCTCACTATATCCCTAATGAAAACCTATGCTACATCACTAGATGAATAATCAGACTTCACTGAAATGAAGTGTGCTACCTTTGTCAACCTGTCAACCACAACCATAATAGAAACATGTTGTCTAGATGTCCTAGGAAAAATTGTAATGAAATCCATGGAAATGACCTCCCATTTCCACTCTGGAATCGAAATCAACTGTAGTAATCCACCTGGTTTCTTACACTTTACTTTTACCTATTGACAATCTAAACATCTAGCCACAAAATCTGCCACTTCCTTCTTCAAATTTGGTCAATAATAGAACTTCTTCATTGTTGTCAATGTCTTCTGATATCTTGGGTGACCTGAATACGGCTTAGCATGAAATTCTCTCAGGACAATCTTCTTGAGCTCACTATTGTCCGAAACATAGATCATGTCCCTAAATCTAACCAAACCATCTGTTGGGCATGGGATCCCTCGCAACATGTTTTGGGGCTCAAAACCCAAGTTTTGGTCAATTGTATTGTAAGACTCCACGAAGTGCGGACGCGAAGTGTACAATCAAGTCATATGGTTGTCCGCCCTAAGCATTGTATTGTAATTTAATGTAAAGTTGTGTCGGCCTAACCATGGTCCGCGGACCATGGGATTGTATAAATAGACCAAGGCTCTAAGTGTAAAGATAGCTAAGCTTAGAAGAAGATAATAGATAGAATACCGAAGGCATGGTTAGAGCATAGAGTGGAATATGAGTGTACTAGGTCATAGTAGTAGGAAGAGGCTCTGCAGCTAAGTGCACAGAGACCTATTAGAGTCTACAATTGAGTGCGCGGACCCCTGCAGCTAAGTGCATAGGGTAGAGTTGGGTCTGTACTTGGGATTGAAAGATAATAAAGAGAAGTTCATTATGTGCATCTGTTCTGGAATATTTATGTTGATGTTATACATTACTTTTACTATGTTTATTTACTGCGCGTAATTGATGAATACATGTATGAATGCTTATATGTGAATCTAGTCTAATTAATCAGCTAACGGAAGACTAATTAAGGAAGACTTGGGTAGATAACACAAATCACGCAGCGGTTGGAACCGCGCGAAGACAGTAGCACAAGGCACAGGGTGCTCGCAAGTGCACGTAGTGCAGCAAGTGCGAAGGTTGGACCGCGTACTAATCACAACATATCAGACATCCCCAGGGTGCAGAAACCTGGTTCTAGCACCCTCCCATACTAATTCGGGTGAGACCTCAGTCCGCACTTCGCAAACTGTTGCCGAAAGGGCCAGTAGTACTCGTATTTTCTTGGCTAAATCACTTCTAAACCTGGCTCAAGCCCCACTAAGCCAACAAATGGTTTCGTTGCCAGGATCGGGATCAACATAAGGGATGTTTGATGTCATGCCACTGGAACCCATCAAAGAAGTAAATTGAAGAGTGGTTGGACAAGAAGATTCATGAGTTCACGACACAGGAAAACAGAACTCCGCAAGTATCTAAGGAAAAGTGGCTGAATTGCTATGTGTATACGGAAATCCACAAGATTTTCTTTGCATCCTTTCCGTCTGAGCTATATGAATGGATTGCAAGGTTAGCCAACAGCCAGGGAAGGTGTAGGCTTGACCAACCGATAGTGTGGACTCTAAAATTAATGCGCAGACTAGAAGCATCAGAAGATAAGATCGCACGAGCTGTGGACCATTGGTTCGACTAGATAAAACAGGGATTTATCACTAAGTTTGCGGTAGACATGACTGTGAGCTACAACAAGGTAGAGCAACGTTTTCTCAAGGGACCATGAGGTAATTATATTAAATCTTTGAACGCCTGGATTAAGATGTTGTTATGTGAAAAGTGGATTATGCGAATAAATTAATGTTTGGGACTACGCAGAGCAGAAAAATATACAGAAGTGGAAGTAGTGAAGAATTAGAAAACAGTCCCTTAATTTCAACCTCGGGAGAAAGTGAGGAGGAGTTTGCAAAGGTCTCTCTGAGAAGTGTGGTTAGTTTGATAAGGCAGCGCATTCCGAGGTTACCACCTCCACTAACACTATCACCCACTTCACCTCCCTCACCTCCATCTCCACCCACTCCACCTCCACAGTTCAGTATGGCGAGCATGATCAAACTACCAGTGTTCAGAGGAGTAGGGAATGAGGATCCGGACCAATTCTGGTTCGTGGTAAGAGTAGTATGGGAAGCACAAGGTGTCATAGACGACAATATTAAGAAGGCTACATTGGTGAGTGTGCTGCAGGATCGCACATTGACATGGTATATCAAGCACTCTAACGACCACCCAAACACAAGGATAGCAGAGATCCAGAATGCGCTGAATAGGGAATTTAGCAGACCAAAGTCAGAAACACAATCAATCATCGGGTTTAAAGAGATCGTGATGCTCCTAGGTGAGACTCCCTGGGATCTAGATCAATGGCTAAAGAGTACAATCCACGAAGCCAATATGACATTGATAGATTCACAGCATCACACATGGTTTGTAGCATCTCTGGCACCGCACTTGAGGACAGCATTGTCACAACAGAAAATTTCTACCCAGGCCGAAGCATTGGAAATGGCGATGAGATTACATGAGACCCTAATACAAAACCCTGAGTTGGGAGTTCAACAAATCCACGCACAACTACAAAATCTGTGTTTGGAAATGCAAAGCTTGAAGAAGGATAGGGCACCGTGGCCATAGGCGTGCAAGGAAGTATGGTGCATAAAATGCAAAGGCCAGCACCATGACAAGGATCATTGTCCAGTGTTTGTGAACAACTTGGCAGTAGGAGGGCAAATGCCGCTGAGACCGGAGGCACAGGCAGGGACGAGCGCAACACCCGCTTTATGGTGTGCGATCTGTCCGATAGGAGGGAAAAACACAACATACAATTGTCATTTGCTGCAGAAGTATACACAGACACCCCAGCAATTGTTTTGTAACTTTTGCAGGTCGGTAGGCCACGACAAGTGCACTTGTCGCAATTACGAGCTAATGATGGATCAGACCCCAGCCTATAGGATGCAGACCGAAACGCAAACCCTCGACCCAGATGTGGGGATGGCACGCACTAGATTTCACGGGCAAGGTCGGGGACGAGGTGGAATGGGGCCAGGAAGGGGCCGTGGATAGTTAATTTGTTATAATTGCAGAGGACCAGGGCACTATGCCCACGATTGTACCAACCCGGCGAGGATATCCTATTTGTATTGTGCTTAGTTTGATCATGAAATAATAGATGGCCCTACATTGATCACAAAGATGCACGAAAAAGGGGTATTCCAGCCTCCCCCGACTCAAAATATACAAATGATGAGGTATGAGCCATGTGAAGAGGACCCGAATGTAAACATGATGCTCAGAAGCGGTACGGCCATGGGAGAAGATATGGGGAAGCAACCAGAGGAAAGTACATGGGTTTGCAAGGCTCCTACAAAGGAACCCAAGTTTGACCTAGAACGCGCAAAGGATACATTCATGGAAGCTAAGAAGAGCTTCGCAAAGCCCTCCATTTCAGGTAGTAAGGATCAACCAAAGCTAGGAATGGATCCTTCAATGCTCACTACCTTTCTAGATACATGCATGAAACTACTGCGCAACAACAAGGTAGTTAAAGGACTACAGGAACTAATCACCAGGTGCACGGGGTCTGGAGAACCACGCGTAGTCCGAAAGTTGGGGAAGCATGCATTGTGCACTGGAAGGGAAATGAGGCTGACTGCACAGATTAGTGAGTATGAAATGGATCAAGTAATCCTAGATCTGGGTTCGGATGCAAATATATTACTGAAGTAAACATGGGAATGCATGGGTAGGCCCGTGTTATAGTGGTCCCCTATTCAATTATGAATGGCGAACCAACAGAATATTTTTCCCATGGGGAGGTTGCAAGGGGTAACAATTGATATTGAAGGCATGAGCGCGCAGGAGGACTTTGAAGTAATAGATATTGTCGATGACAGAAATCCCTATCCCACGTTGTTAGTAATAGATTGGGCCACCGATATGAATAGAGTCATCAACTTGAAGAAGCACAAAATGATCTTCGAGAAAAAGTCACTACGCGTAGTAGTCCCACTGGACCCAGCTGAAGGGGCGCACTACACTGAACCAGTGCACGACGATGATAGCAATGATGATCTCGATTGTATTAACAAGATAACTACGCGAGACCAGGATTGGGTGAATCCAACTACAAATGGGAGGATCTTGTGGGAGCACAAAATCTCCTACACTTAGGATTTGGACGAAGAAGTAGAGCGCCAGTAGAATCGGTTGCACGAAGTGACAACGCTGAATTGCAACATGATGGTTAGATCACTGCATCGCATAACAAACGAGGCAAGAGAACTATCGACATATGATGGATTGATAGCGGTGGATGAATTCCTGAGAAAATTTGAAAGCGCAGTACCAGAACAGCAACGGTTCAATGCGTTGTAGTGGGCACTGCACGCAACATCCGCATGATGGTGGGGTACACATCAAGGAAATTTTGAGGACTAGCGCGGATGTAGAAGGATGATGCACCTACAGTTTGGGAAGCCGCAGTTGTGGTTAGAAGACAATGCGATGGACGAGATGACCTATGTATGCACCTCGCGAAATGGACCAAGGTCTACGGGGAAGAACCACAGACCGAAAGGGTACACTTATTCTACCATACCTTGGACGTAATACCCATGAACTAGTATACTGAGACGAAACTCTGACATGGTGCAGGCGAATGGGATGTCTTTCATGAGGGATTCTTGCTAACATTCACATTTGAAGACCGGTGGTCAGATACTATTGACGATGTGCTGCAAGCAGTAAAAGGAGCCATCTTCAAAATACCACAGGAGCCATTGGAAATGCTCCAACCAGTATGGGCAACCTAGTTAAGTAGTGCTCTAGAATTTTATAACATGCAGGTGGAAGAGGATGATGATGATCCCCGAAATAATGATATTCTAGAAACCGAAGGTTGTCAGGAGGTTCGAGGACCATCATTTGAGGATCTTGACATCACCGTGCTGCTAAAAGCAAAGCAGGTAAACATTGGCACAAAAGCGGAGCCGAAGTATGTGACACTTGGGGACTATTGGGACGATGCTACGATAGATAAGGTCGCTGAGTTACTTCACGAATACCAAGACTTGTTCTCGACCAAAATCACGGACTTAAAAGGGATCATTGGCGACTTAGGGATGATGAAGATCACTCTGAATCCAGATGCAAAGCCCGTTAAGCAGCGACCTTACCGTTTGAACCCAAAGTATAAATAAAAGGTCTGCAAGGAATTAGATAAAATGCTCACGGCCAAAATTATCAAACCAGTGGAAGAATTTGATTGGGTGAGTCCCATGGTAATGTAGGAGAAAAAACAGGAAGGCGAAATAAGAATATACGTGGACCTCAGGAAGCTCAACGATGCCTGTGTTCACAACCCATTCCTGACACCATTCATAGACGAAGTATTGGAGAATGTTGGCGATCAGGAATCTCACTCATTTACGGATGGCTTCTCAGGGTACCATTAGATTAAGATCGCGCTACAAGATAGGAGCAAAACAACCTTCGCAATAGAATGGGGCTGCTTTTAGTACACCATTATTCCCTTTGGACTGAAGAATGCGCTAGTGATATTCTCACACATAGTGGTGGCGGTGTTTAAAGAATACATCCACAAGTTCTTGGAGGTCTATCTAGACGATTGGACTGTCTTTGGATTAGTTAAGCACCATGTAGTGAGCTTACGGTTGATGTTGGATACTTGCTACCGACACCAGATTGCGCTGAACCTTAAAAAGTGCACCTTCCTTGTTCCCTTTGGCAACCTGCTAGGCCATGTGGTATGCAAACAAGGCCTAATGGTGGACCCTGCGAAGATTGTTGTTATTTTGAATCTGGAAGCACCGCGCAGTGTCAAACAGTTACGCGCTACTTTGGGGCACACTGGCTACTATAGGAAGTTTATCAAGAGTTATGCCCAAATAACTGCGTCGATGGAAAAGCTATTGAAAAAAGATGTGACATATTGTTGGAATGATGATTGCATGAAGAGTTTGGATGTCCTAAAGGGGAAACTAGCCTCCATGCCAATTTTGGTCTTCCCAAAATGGGACGTGGAATTTCATGTACATGTTGATGCGTTGTGTATCGCGTTGGGAGCCGTACTCACACAGGAGGGCGCAGAGGGTGTGGATCACCCAATCGCGTTTGTGAGTCGAAGATTATCCAAAGAAGAAAAGAACTACTCTATCGCCGAACACAAGGGGTTGGCAATGGTGTACGCACTCCAGAAATACCGACACTATTTACTTGGGGGACATTTCAAGATGTATACCGACCATTCCATGTTGAAATACTTGGTGAACAATCCTGTGTTGGGGGGCCGCATATGCAGATGGCTCTTACTATTTCAAGAATATGTTTTTGAGGTCATAGTCAAGTCAAGATGCTTAAACGCAGGACCAAACCACTTGTCACGAATTGAGACGAGCGAGGAACCAACAAATTTGGAGGAGGGACTACCTGATAGCTCTTTGCAGTACACGTCATGGACGGAAACTTCGAAGATATAATCCATTTTCTAACAACAGGGATTGCACTGAAGGAGTACTCAATCCAACAGAAGAAGTAATTGGTGGTGCGCGTGGCAGACTTTTCTGTCATCGCGGGTCACCTCTATAACATGGGCAATGATGAGATATTGCGAAGATATGTACCTAAATTTGAACAAGGTTAGATCCTCGTAGAAGCACATGGGGGTGTTGCAGGAGGACACTATGCAGGACGCGTGATTGCACAAAAGATTCTTCACGCAGGGTTATGGTGGCCGACCTTGCACCAGGATTCGAAACCGCATTATAAGGCGTGAGATATATGTCATAGGACAAGAAAACCATCACGAAGGGACGAGATGCCACTAAATCCCCAAATGACACTGTAACCATTTGAGAAATGGGAAATTGACTTTGTGGGCCTAATCAAACCTCAGGGAAAGACGGGTGCGAGCTACATCATCACCACGCCGGAGTACTTGACACAATGGTCGGAAGCATAACCGGTCAAGGACTACATGGCTGCCATGACTACCAAGTTTTTGTTCGAAAATGTGCTGACACGATTTGGCTGCCCGAGAATCTTAATGAGCGATCATGGAACACATTTATTGAATGAAACCATCAACGCACTCACAGAAGAGTTCCAAGTTTATCACCAGAAAAGTACACCATACCACCCACAGGCTAATGGAACAATAGAGGCATTCAATAAAATACTAGAGACTGCATTGACCAAAATATGTAACGCATAGCGGGATGACTGGGACCTGCGCGTACCCACTGTGTTATGGGCATACAGGAAAACGTGCAATCAATTGACAAGACAAACACCATTTCGGTTGGTCTACGGTATGGAAGCATTCATGCCGATGGAATACATCGTACCTAGTCTGCGAATAGTAGCGCTCACAGGCATGACGGACTGCGAAGCTCTGCAAGAAAGGCTCGTGCTATTAGAAGAACTCGAGGAAGAATGATTTCTAGCCAGATTTCACCAGTAAGTACAAAATCAGTGTGAAAAAAATGGCACAACCGCCATATCAATTTGCGCACCTTCAAGGTAAATGGGGAAGGAGAACAAGGGCATGGGACTATAAACACAAGCACCAGAAGCCGGTACCAAAGAAGAGACATGAGTCAGACACAGATGATTCAGAAGCAAGAATGGATCAGATTCAACAGACGATAGAAGAGTGCACTGCGGACCTTCGCGTAGCACAGGCACAGTTGGAGGGGCTCCGTGCCAAGATCACCACACCAACAGAGTGACTCGGGACAAGTCACGATGATTGTGGTGGGGGCTTGTTGGGCATGGGATCCCCCACAGCATGTTTTGGGGCTCAAAGCCCAAGTTTTAGTCAATTGTATTATAAGACTCCGCGAAGCATGGGCACAAAGCACGAAGCGTACAATCGAGTCATAGGGTTGTCCACCCTAAGCATTGCATTGTAATTTAATGTAAAGTTGTGTTGGCCTAACCATGGTCCATGGACCATGGGATTGTATAAATAGAGCGAGGCTCTAAGTGTAAAGATAACTAAGCTTAGAAGAAGAGAATATATAGAATAGCTAAGGCATGGCTAGAGCATAGAGTGGAATCTGAAGTGCATTGGGTTGTAGTAGTAGGAAGAGGCTCTGCAGCTGAGTGCGCAGAGGCCTAGTAGAGTCCGCAGATGAGTGCGCAGACCCCTGTAGCTAAGTGCGTAGGGCGGAGTCGGTTTTGTACTTGGGATTGAAAGATAATAAAGAGAAGTTCATTTTGTGCATCTGTTCTGGAATCTTTATGTTGATGTTATACATTACTTTTACTCTGTTTATTTACTACGTACAATTGATGAATACGTGTATGAATGATTATATGTGAATATAGTCTAAGTAATCAGCTAACAGAAGACTAATTAAGGAAGACTTGGGGTCGCGCGGCAGCTGGAACTACGTGAAGACAGTAGCATAGGGTGTGGGGTGCCCGCAGGTGCACGTAGTGCAGCAAGAGCGAAGGTTGGACCGCATACCAATCACCACATATTAGACATCCCTAGGGTGCGGAAACCTGGTTCTAGCACCCTCCCATACTACTTCGGGTGAGACCTCAATCCGCGTTCCACGGACTGTTGCCGAAAGGGCCAGTAGTACCGAGATTTTCTTGGCTAAATCACTTCCGAACCTGGGTCAGGCCCCACTAAGCCAACACCATCTGATGTGAGACTATATTCCACATCCTGATCACATGTACTCTGCTCTTGTAACCTATGCCTAAGCTCCCTATACCTATCATCCTGCTGACCTGCCTGTAATATTCAATCCTGTAAATCTATCTCATAAAACTCATAGTTGCAATGTGATTTAATCATATTCACATGCTAAGAGCATCTTCAACCTTGTTCTCCTTTCCCTTAATGTACCTGATCTCGAAGTCAAACTCACTAATCGTGGCCAACCATCTAGCTTGCCTGACATTCAAATCTTGAAGTCAAATTCACTGATCATGGCCAAATAAGTATCTCAATCCATTTTGATCACTCATATATGAATCGTCTGCCAAGAAGATAGTGTCTCCACATCTTCAAAGCATGGATGATCACTTCCAACTCAAGATCATGTGTCACATAGTTCTGCTCATGTTCATTTAGTTTCCTTGACTCGTAACATACTACTTGTCTCTCTTGCATAAGGACTCCACCAAGTCCTCTCTTGCAAGCATCTATACACACCACAAACTCTTCCTCAGGGTTTGCAATCTTTAGGATTGGAGGATTTGTAAGAAACTACTTCAACCACTTAAAACTTGTTGCACATTACTTTGTCCATTCAAAGTTATTACCTTTCTACTACAACGATGTTATAGGATATGGAATCTATGAGAATTTCCTAATGAACCTCCTTTAGTAACGTGCTAACTTCATAAATGATCTAACCTCATCTACATTCCACTCCATGATAGCTCTTATCTTCTAAAGATCCACTGATATGCCTTCCTTGGAGACTACATGCCCCAAGTAATGTACCTTTGTATGAAAGAAATTACATTTACTAAGCTTGGGATATAGTTTATGCTCTCTTATCAATCTCAATACTGTTGTTACGTTTTCAGCATGATTTTCCTCATTCTTCGAATATATCAATATATCATCAATGAATACAATAACAAATTTGTCCTGATAAAGATGAAATACACTATTCATCAAGCACATAAAAATAGTTGGAGCATTACTTAGACCAAAAGGAACTACAACAAACTCATAATGCCCATACTTGGTCTGAAAATCAATCTTGTAGATGTCCTTTTCTTTAATGCGTCCTTGATGATATTCAGGTCTCAAGCCAATCTTCGAGGACATTGCTTCTCCCTTCAACTGGTCAAACAAGTCATCAATCCTTAGCAATGAATACATGTTCTTAATGGTTACCTAGTTCAATTATCTGTAATCAATGCACAACTTGAGAGTTCCATCTTTCTTCTGGTGCACCCCAAGGTGACACACTTGGCCTAATGTATCCCTTGTCAACCATTTCCTTCAATTGCAACTTCAATTCCACTAACTCCAGTGTGCTCATTATGTATGGTGCCTTTGATGCTGGTGTTTCCCCTCGTACTAACTCAATAGAAAATTTCACTTCCCTATGAGGCAGTAACTGTGGAATCTCTACAGGAAATACATCTTGAAACTATTGTAGAACTGGGTAACTATTCAAGACTTCTGCATCCTCAACATCCTTACCTTTATCACTATAAATATGCACTACAAATAAAAAACAACCTTTCCTATGACTACACTTTTCTTGCATAGTTGTAACCATTCTAACTGATGTTTCCTTCTTCTTACCCTACAAGGTCCTCTATTCTCCATCATCATCCAAGCACTCAATAGCCTTGTCATAATAATCCACCTTGGTCCTATGAAGGTACAACCAATCCATACCCAAAAACATATTGTATGATCCCAATGGAATTACATTCAAGTGTGTTGATGTAGGCATACCAATCAAATCAAATTCATAAGCTCTTACCCAATGATGAACTCTTTTCTTTGTACCTATAGCCAACTGCACTAATGTTATCGGGAAAACTAGTGTCCATTCAGAGCTGCTAGTCCCACTAAGACGGGTAGCTATCTTAGAAACAAACAAACTAAAGTCACTCGTGTTTTCCTTTATGAGAGATAGATGAGAAAGAAGCAGAGAGTACCAACCTCAGTCTTTTGCTTGGCTCCTTGCTTGTTTCCTTTCCCCTTTGACAGAACTTCACCACTCTTTCCTTACTTGTCCCACTTCAAAGAGCACCTGTAGAGTCAAAGCAGCATAATACCATCAAAGCATAGAGATCTATAACCATAAACAATATAGGATTAGAAGTATATTAACCATACAAATGCATATATCAATACAAGATTCAGAGATACACAAGAATATGGAGGAAAACTCAAATAACTTTATTGATAGAAGTAGTAGAAGAGAGGATTACAACCCATTGGTCTGACCCAGTGCCATCCTCCCAGCATGAAAGCCCTCTTCACCTCATGAAAAGCTTAGATCACCCAACAATACAATGTTGCATAGAGAAACCAACAGCACTTCCTTACAAAATACAAAATTCCAGCCTTTGGATCTCTAGGATGAGGGATCCATATATAGATGTTTGTAGGTGGGTGAGTCAGCTTCTGGGATTTTGATTAGTGTCATCTCTCTAATAGTTCTTGGTTCCACTTGGAGATTTCATGATCTCTTACTCATCCCTGGGCGAATTCAGAGAGGCAAGTGTCGAATGAGCAGCTTCTAGAAGATTCTCTGGGTTTCCACCTAGCAAACTGCTTCTGCCATTTGTCTACTCTCACTCATCACACCCTACAGAAGGGATTTCCAGTATGCATCGCACTTTTTTCATGTGGCAAGTGAGATGCATCGCACCCTTAGCACTGAGCAGTCTGTATGGTCCAGTTTTGACCAGTTCTAAGTAGTTTTTCAGGGAGAACTTCTGGGAGATGATGTAATCAGCTGACCTTGCTCCTTTAGGGTATGAAACAACACTTTTAGGGACTTAGAAGCCCTTGGTTTATGGACATATGTGATTGGGGTTGTAGTGCCCAAATATGTCTATAACAATTGCCCCTAAAGCATGAGGTCGTAAATCTTTTTGATGTCGGGTGAAATGCTTTATCATGAGGATCCGAGGTTTTTCGAACCGGAAGGTGACCTGTAATAATATACAATACAATACATTATCTTCATAATATTTTCATGATCTATATGAGGCATGCATTCCCATGCTCAGCTTTATAAATTCATTTTCATGTTCATAGGACAGACAACCGTTTGTGTGGCAGACTGATGATTCTGGTAGAGCCATCATCCTTTGGCTTGGATGATTATCTGTGCAGCAATGATGTACATTTGATGTTTTTGTTTTCCTGAATAAATCACATCCTGGATGGATGAAACTAGATCAGGGGTCTTCAAAACTTGTTCAATCTTTGCCCGAAGTACAATCCGATCCATGTGAAAAGATGTTCTGGCATCGAACATGGAAAGACATCGCCTGATTACCAACCAATGATGTAAGTTGTTAACAGGCGTGAGAGGAATCACCGATAATGATAATGACCCTCAAGGTACTGCAGTACAATTCACGTGGTGTGAATACATGAGTCAATGTCGAACACCATGCAAAATCTTTCGGTCGAAAGCCATTAATGTAAACCTGTCGCCAGAAGTGAGAAACTTGCCATTGAGGCATGCAAGCTTCAAAGTACTGAAAAGGTTGTTCCTAGGTCGACTTCTTGGATAATGAGCTGATGTCGACAAGAAGTGACCCATCATAGGAGGGCATTAATGAATCCCACATCTATGACATGGAATGGAGCAAATGATTTTGTGGAGGTGAAAACGATCTGATGATACAAGGTTCAGGGTGGCGGTCATGAAAGAATGAAGCGTGAAGGTATTGCAGTGGATGACACACAAGCTGGGTTGGTGAATTCTCTCAGCGACTTATCTTGAACATTTCGGCGACACTGAAATGGATTGGTAGCATTAACCCCAAAAAATGGATGGTACGGTGGATCAATGGTAATATGACCGGTGAACGGAATAACCCAACCCGACTCAATCATGCTGATGGAGTGAAAGTGTCATGTTCAAGAGCAACCTGCTACCAATAAATTTTCTTCAAGTTTTCTTCCCAATTTTTCCCCGGTCATTTCTGACCAGTACCTCTTTATTTTTGTTAAGCTTAAGGAGGATAACATATGCTTGTTCTATAATTTTCCCTTCGGGCAAACCCGTCGCTATGTTTTAACGAGTCTAGCAACAGTGAAACTCACCCTTGCCTGCATGGACAAGTTTGTCACTATTATTTTAATGAGTTTAACAACAAAGATAACTCGGTCCTTTTCATTTTTAGAGAGTCTGAAAAGGGACAGAAAGGAAACTCTAGTATTCCTTTTTCGTAATGTAATCCCTTAAGTCCTAAAAAGTGTAAAATAATATGAAAGGGATGAATTTTTGATAGTTTTAACGAGTCGAACAAGACAAGTGCTCGATCTTTTTGTGTAATGATCCCTCAGGTTCAAAAAGATTAAAATCTAGAGGAGGGATAGCACTTATGATTGCTTTAACGAGCTGGAGAGGCTAATTGCTCGGCAATCTTTTCATATTTTACGAGTCAGATGAAAATAGCTTAAAGGAGACTTGTTTTTTGAGGAACAAGTGATGTTTTCGAACAGCAGTTGGTTCCAGGTAAGGTTTGGAACTTTTTCAATCATGGTAGTGTAAAGAAGGTGGCTAATAGGATCACTCATCGCAGTTGTTCCTCAAAAGGGGTAAATAATCAAATGGAGGCGTATGATCGGCTAAAAAAGAGTGGAGGTGATGGTAAGAACACGACCAAGGCTCAAAAGCTGATAATAATGCGATCGCAATGGTTATTTACCGGAGGTGGGTTCATTTTTTAATGAGCTTAAACTCTGGTGGAACATATGCTCATTGCTAGGTTTATTTTTTAACGAGCTTGAACTTCGCGTAAAACTGCTCGTGCCAATCATATAATAAGGATGTCTCATCGATAGGTTCATTTTTTAGGGAGCTTGCCCCATTCGAAACTTTGCTCTGGAGCCTTTTGTTATGCAAGCTAGGAATGACCAATCCTATGATTTTAATTGGTTAAGAACCTACAATCTAATAAAATAAATGATCGCTTTTCACTTGCATGCAAAAAGGTTTGCATGCCCCCAGGTATAACGAAGTAGAGTTTCTAGGTTACCATTCAATTTTCAGACAAAACACTTCCATGGCTCTATTAGGAAAGGCATACCTTCTCACGGAGGAATCTTATTCCAGTCTAATCCCATTTTCCTAAATGGACAGGTGTGTCAAACTAGTCATATTCTTACGCGGAAACCTACCTTATAACTGGGGTTTTCCTGCCAAAGCAGACCAGGGTGCATGCCTCCTGGGTTTCAATCACAACCACCGAATCACTCACGCTCATCAAGTGGACAAACTGGAGATTGATGAGACATTCCTTCCACAAAAAGACCAGTTAGGGATGGCATTTGACTATTAGCTATGTGTGAGCTGAGGAATGAAAGCTGGTATACGCGCTGGACCACTCTGCCTTCATGTGGAAAACACATCACTTGAAAGAGTGAGGAAACAATAGCTCCCATGCTATAAATGTAATCACGCCCAAGGAGTAGATTGTAATCTAAATGTCCTTGGACTACCATTACGTTCAGGTAGACAGTTTTCCTTCTCAAAGTTATAGGCAAACTGGGAAGGATCCCTAATGGTCGACTGGTTCCTTTGTCGAAGCATGTCAGATTTCGCATCTCAGGTAGAAGCGATGGCGAACCAAGCGCTTTCCAAGCAGTTAAGGAAAGGATACTCACAGAAGCCCCTTCATCTATGATAGTACTAACCATGATCATTCTGTAAGCTTGTACTATGATTCGGAATGGTACATTAGATGGTAGACGAGGTCTGCCTAGTAGATTCCAATCGAAGGAAACGACTAGAATGCTTGGAGTTGGGACCGATAAACGGCCGGATAAATCTCTGATGAACTTCCTTCCTGCGGTAAAGGAATGGGTAGATTGCCCCCATGTTCATCGGAGTCTGTGTTTAAGAAAAGAATTTGAACGGTGTCGTTCTCATTCTCTTGGGTGATGGTATCATCTGATGGCGGATCCTCTGAAGACAAGATTGGGTCGACTGCCATCTCGACCTGTTGACTTTGGTCCAAGGTGGACTTAGAGGGTTTACCTTCAATGGTAGGTGCTTTGACCAACAAAAAAGGTGTGTCAGTAGGATTTTCAACTAGTGATGGACTCGGCAAGAGTTTCTTGTATTCAGGAGGAAGCCATAGCGGTGAAGCAGGACGGTTATCCAAGACTCTTTTAGCTTCGTCTAGGAAGGGACAATGGTGGATGGCATGATCGCCTTCGCATAGTCTACAAGGAATTTTAGATCTTCCTTTTTGTCCAGTGACTTCGTTTTCACTAGTTGACGATGTACTTTCAACATGATCGTCAGAGGTCGAGGACACCGGATTGTGCAAGCGGGGAGACCAGTCCCTTAAGATCCGTGGGATGCAAGGACAATCTCGATGATAGTGGTCCCCTTTGAAAATGACACATGGAGATTTAGGTTTGGATGGTGCAGTGTGTGGATTTTCACTAGACGATGCTTGGTTGCCCCCTTTCACCGTTGGCTTCTTCTTCTTCTTCTCCTTCTCTTTCTTCTTCTTCTCAGTTACTTGGTTTTTAGTTTTACCAGCTTCACCAAGTGAAGAGGAAGAAGGAGAGGGAGAAACAAACGAAGTAGAAGGTTGGGGGGTAACTCTAGTATCATCCAGTTGCTGATTTGATTGCTCAGGAATCACGATGCTTTGAACGATAGAGGTCGAGAAGAGCCATACTGGCAGGCCAATTGTCAGTCCTGGAAGGGACAATGTGGCCATATGAGGTGCACCAACATCTCCCCAAGAGGAGAAAGGACTAGGATTTCCCCCAAGGGGAAATCCTTGGTTGGTGGACTCCATTTTCTCAACCTAAGATCAACGAGGGAACAGGGATGTTATTCCGATTAAAATAAATTTTATGACGCTTTGACACAACTTTCTTTTTCAATTTTTAAGAGTCGAGAAAAAGCTAAAGATGACTCTAGTCACCTTCGATTTTTAATGAGCTTGAAGTGACAAGTGCTCAGATGGACCTTTTCATTTAAGGAGTCTGAAAAGGAATGAAAGAGACTACTCTAGAAATCTAGACAGAGGGATTACCAAACCAATCACAAAACTGCAGAATACTTTTTATGGTACGGTAGTCAATCTTCCCGAATGTTGTGTTCAGTGCATTGCGATCGATAAGGCAGTAGACATGGCTTCCTAAGGATAAAGAATATAGCCTATTATGGTCTCCCAATATATACTCGACGGTACGTGGGAGCACAAGTCCTTACTGGCACTTGTCGTCTCAAAGAGGAGGAATCACCCAACCTACGATGAAAGCAATAGTTACCAGGATTTACGACACTAGAATACGTCTCTAGCCTAGACTTCTAAATGTTGTGCATTAGGTTCCAAAGCATTTTTATGTTCATTGAATTTATTTTATAGTTGATCTTTCTTAAGAAGTTTTCCTTTAAGGTTCACTGCGTGATGTAGATATACAATTCCTAAATATGCAATCTAAGATGATAAACAGTCATTTACTCTTCTTTTTGCAATGAAAATCCTAGCTACTAAGGAAAGAGAATTGAAATTCTTTAAACATAGAGCAAAGAGCACACACTAGATGCACTGTCCTAAATCAAAATCAACAAGCAGTCTAAATGCAAATGCACATGCATGTATTTGCTTTCGCTTTCTTAATGTGTGAGTGACAAAAAGAATGCTAAATACAAATCTAAACTATCTTTTCTCTCAAAGCGAAAGTACTAACAATTTTCTCTTCAAAAGACTAAAAGAAGACGAAGACGACTCTTTGCGATTTCAAATTCAAAAAATGAAAGGAAGACCAAGATGATACTTTGCGATTTTGAATTCAAAAACGAAAGGAAGACTACTTTGCGATTTCGAATTCAAAAAACGAAAGGAAGGCTAAGATGACACTTTGTGATTTCGAATTTAAAAAACGAAAGGAAGGCTAAGACGACACTTTCATCTTCAATTTGAAAACTGCTTTCGACACTTGAAATACTATTAATTCAAATAAAATACAAGAGTAACAGTGTAATCGACCATCAAAAAGAGTAGGATTCTTTTCTTTGACTGAAAACGACACTTGCGACACTTCCAAATCAAAAGACGACAATTCGATTAAGCTACTTTTTGTAAAGGAGAACTATAAATGGCGAAAATACATAAAAACATTCATAATTATTTGTACAATGGAGGCTGAATAATGCAAAGGAAGGGAGTTTCAACAGTGTTATACTAATCACAGACAGAAAAACTCCTGAATAAAGCTGAAGAGAATGAAGAAAAAACCAAAATCTGGAGGCAGAAACAGTCTTATCTAATCATCGCACCTGTAACACAGGGAAACAGGGATGCATCTCACCTACTGCACACGGGAGGTGTGATGCATCCAGACTGTCAAAAGGAGACAGTGCAATGGTCCAAGGACAAGACTTTAACTTGGTTTTTGGTCACAGTTTGCAGCTTAGTTCAAGGATTTAGGCTGATCTAATGATAGTTAGTAAACACAAAGTATAGGGGCTGATCTAATGAGGTTACTTGAGCTACCACCAAGGCACTTAGGATGTTTGCAAGTCAGTTGTTCAGTTTATAAACAAAACTCAAAGATAGACTGAAGCAGCGTTGATCTACTTTGCACTTGCTTAGAAAATGCAGTTTGAAGGCTAGCTGGCTTAACTTCAGGCTCTATAGTTTATAAAGTAAACAAATATAAACAAGCAAACAAGCTATTCACTCCCCGGTGGAGTCGCCACTAATGTTATCGGGAAAACTAGTGTCCATTCAGAGCTGCTAGTCCCACTAAGATGGGTAGCTATCTTAGAAACAAACTAACTAAATTCACTCGTGTTTTCCTTTATGAGAGATAGATGAGAAAGAAGCATAGAGTACCAACCTCAGTCTTTCACTTGGCTCCTTGCTTGTTTCCTTTCCCCTTTGACAAAACTTCACCACTCTTTCCTTGTCCTGCTTCAAAGAGCACCTATAGAGTCAAAGCAGCATAGTACCATAAAAGAATAGAGATCTATAACCATAAACAATATAGGATCAAAATTATATTAACCATACAAATGCATATATCAATACAAGATTCAGAGATACACAAGAATATGGAGGAAAACTCAAATAATTTTATTGATAGAAGTAGTAGAAGAGAGGATTACAACCCATTGGTCTGACCCAGCACCATCCTCCCAGCATGAAAGCCCTCTTCACCTCATGAAAAGCTTAGATCACCCAACAATGCAATGTTGCACAGAGAAACCAACAGCACTTCCTTACAAAATACAAAATTCTAGCTTTTTGATCTCTAGGATGAGGGATCCATATATAGATGTTTGCAGGTGGGTGAGTTAGCTTCTTGGATTTTGATTAGTGTCATCTCTCTTATATTTCTTGGTTCCACTTGGAGATTTCATGATCTCTTACTCATCCCTAGGCGAATTCAGAGAGGCAAGTGTCGAATGAGTAGCTTCTAGAAGATTCTTTGGGTTTCCACCTAGCAAACTGCTTCTGCCATTTGTCTGCTCTCGCTCATCGCACCCTACAGAAGGGCTTTCCAGTATGCATCACACTTTTTGCATGTGGCAAGTGAGATGCATCACACCCTTAGCACTGAGTAGTCTGTATGGTTCAGTTTTGACCAGTTCTAAGTATTTTTTTAGGGAGAACTTCTGGGAGATGATGTAATCAGCTGACCTTGCTCCTTTAGGGTATGAAACAACACTTTTAGGGACTTATAAGCCCTTTTTTTATGGACATATGTGATTTGGGTTGCGATGCAAAAATATGTCTATAACAACTAACCACGACTCTGCATGTACTTGTTTATTCAAACCACAATTATCTACCAGTTCAAGATTAATATAACTATAATTAGATTCAAGGTCAATCAAAATAGAAACAACTTGATCTCAAAGCTTATCGTCCATCTTGATAATAGATTCCTAGTGATCCACCTGCCTGTTATCTAATGCTGCATAAATCATAGGAATGTTTTGTCCAACATTCCCAACTATCTACACCTCCTAATCATTGTAGATCTGAGGTCGACCACCCTGATTTTGTGGACAATCTCTCTTTGGATGATCTTTGCCACAAGTCGAACACTATAAAAGCTTCCTACCATCACCCTTGTGTTGCTCCTCAAATTGAAATACCTACCCTTTGTCATATGCATTGAACTTCTTAGGTAGTGTTGCATTCTCTTTGTTACCTATGCCCTGAGGTCTTGTTCACTTCTTATCCCATTTTCCTTTATTTCTCTCATTTCCTTTCCAATCCTGCTTAGTTTCATATTTTCACTTCAGTTGCTCATAACAGCGATTTATCTTTATGATGGATTCCTCCAATGATCTAGGATCATCAAAATCAATCATGTATTTTAATGCTACCAGAAACCCACTAACGAATATCTGAATCTTCTCTTTCTCCTCCTTCAAATAAGGCACATACCTCAACAACTCTAAGAATCTTCTAGTATACTCCTCATCAGTCATAGACCCCATCTTCAACTCATATAACTACTTCGCTTTGTCATCATAGTATCTCTCTGATATATACTACTTCCTAAAAAGTCTTTCAAACTCCCTCCAAGTCAATTCTCTTCCTGAATGCCTTTAACATTCTTCACCTCTTCCCACCAAACGTATGCTTTACCTTTAAGACTAAACATAGTTATGTTTGCCTTCATGTTCTTTGAGTAATCATGCAATCCGAAGAACTTGTTCATTCCAAGAAACCAAGCTTCTGCATCCTGTGACTTCTTCATTTCTCCATCAAATGTAGGTGGCTTGGATTTATTGAACTCATCCAGCAAATATCCCCTATCACTCCTCTTGTACGGATGATGGCAATGATGACCATGGCACCTGTCTGAACTAGAACTAAAATAAATCCCTTTCCACTGCCTCGCCTATCAAGTGTTTCCAAGAACCTTCCACCTCTAACCGTGTCATCTCTATCTGACCTATGCCCACCATGAGACCTGCTACCATAGGCTTCATTAGTTATGTCCTCCTTTCCGTGACTGATCCTAAGTGGTCTCTATCTCTGCAAGTCTGACAAGCTCTGAAGAATGACCACATTAACCGCTGCTTGTTTCTCCTGTGCCATAGCAAGTCTCTTTTGTGATGGAAGTGTCCTGTTATTATCTTCTTTGCAACTCCTTAATTTTGCCTTCAAACTTCTCAAAGTGTCTGCTATGTGAGGGGAGTACTCATCACCATGTTTTTCATATGATCTATACGGAGATTCTCTTGAACTATAGTCTACCATCTTTCTGGTCATATTTTATCTTCTTCCTACGAGTATACATGTCAATTAAACAAAAATATAAACATAATCAACATACCTCAGTATAGTTTAGGGGATGATATCTCATTTGCAAGATCAACCAGATTAGCCCAATACATGTATAAACATAATTATATTAGTATATAGACATAATCTCAATCATCATCTAGTTACCATGCATGACCATACCGACCACATACCATGAGTCCATGCACGACAACTATAACCATGACAATGCATGCATACATCCACATAGACAACAAACATACAAAATAAATGCATATTCAACTGACATGCATGCATGACAACCATGTTTCTCCCATCCAGTACAATGGTTAAACCATGCTCTGATACCACTCTGTGGTATCATATATCACCCAAAGAGAACAAAAACTAGACACCACCCAAAGAGAACGAAACCCACTCTGATACCACTCTGTAACACCCTCCACCCACATTTACCCAAGCTAACGGTCCACTGGGGTAAACATGTGATGAAGAGTTAATATGATATGATTCAACTCCCCAAGTACAATTAAGAAAGTGGAATCAACAAACCAAAACCAAATTAACCTTCCTCGGGAGCTACAGGACCCCTCAGGAGCTAACCAACCACTCTAGGTGCCCAATCCCTAAGTTAACTTCCTTTTTACTGACCTAAACCCCCATTCGCTCCCATGAAGCACCCTCCATGCAACTAAAAACCTCTCTTTACTCCCATAACAAGGCCTCCATGCGGCTATAGTCTTTTTCAGGCAGTTAAGTGCCAGCGACCTTGAAATCTGAGCCACTTTTTCAAGTCTAGGACTTAGGCCTCTACCCAAAACTTGATGAACTTATAAAAAATGATAAATAACAAGAAGACAAGAACTCTAATGCAAAACTTGAACCATGAGCTCACCAAACTCATCCTAACCATGACAAAAATTTCATTAAACACATCATAAACATGTAATGTACATGTCATATAAACACATCTAAACATAGGGACCTCATACTTATCTGAGATTTGTCAAGAAGGATTGATGTCCTCCCACAATAGCTGAATTATCATCTATTAGGTCATACATTCATTAACATTTCATTTACTAAACAAAACATGGTGAGAGCCATAACCAAAGTTCATCATAAAAGCATGCTTATAACCACCATATAACCAACAGAATAACAATGGTAGAAAAACCATCAAATCCACATGATAACAAGCTCATTTACTCATGAAATACAATAGGAAAAGATCTTTTATTAACATATGAAATGTTTGAACAAGTGTGGGACTTCCATATACCACTTGACCATAGATTGGGCTGAACCAAATCTTTCTTTTAGCCAATCACCCCCATGCCATATTCCAAGCATGAACGTGGGACTCACAAAGAAACCAATCAGGGCTTCTCAGGCTTTACCGTATATCCTGCCATTACCAGTCAAGAGATTCCTAGGCCCGAAACCCTCATCTATACCACCAAGCTCTACCTTGTATCCTGCCATTACTGGCCAAGGGATTCCTAAGCCCAAACAAAGAAACATACACTACATGCTTTACCGCAATCCTACCATATACCGGCCAACAAATCACTAGGCCCTAAACAAGCATGGATGTCTCCGGATCTCTACACCTAAACCGTGAGGAATTTTCCTGTCTCCACCCTAAGGCTTTACTGTTTATCCGACCATTACCGGTCAAGGGATTCATAGGCCTTTGGGAATTTTCTTGAGACCACCCCACTCAGTTTTAAACCCATCCTTAAATTTAGCTCAACCAAGTAAACTAACCCCATAACAACATATCTATACGGAAATTACAATGAAAGGATGAAAACCATTGTCACACCTGACAAAATCCATTCTGATGATAGCAAGAGAACCAAATACACACATGCATGTACCATGCATGCCAAAGCTAGCAAGGCAATCATACATGCAATGCAATACCTGCAAGTAATCTCACTGTAGCCGCTTGATCCAACTCTTTCTTGCTTGATCTTTTTTTCCCTTTGCCTTCTTGTTCTTCCTTTGCCTTACTTCATCCAATGTTAGAGTGCTCCAAGAATACTTCAAGTGTATGAGAGTATATGAGAGAGAATAGAGAGAGAGCTCCAAGTTAAAACTAACAAAAAAAGGTTGTGAACTGATTCTCAGAAGCCTTTTATTAATGAGGCCTTTATTTTCTTCAATTTCCATTATTTTCCTTCATTTTCCTCCTCACATGCAACCTGTGACCTTTCACCTTCCTTTTCTCCTAATTTCCTTAATTTTCATAAATAAAATTCCAATTAATGCATCTTGCGTTTTCAAAGCCTTTTACATTTCCTTTACCAATTTCCCCTTAGCCAAAATAAACCAAATGAACACCCTCTAGGATGTTTTGGCCAACAGTCAGCTTGGAATACATGTCCCATGACATTGGTTTTATTTTTCCTTTATTAACTTCATTACATGAACTTTTAACCCGAGATTGTTACACAAGATCTAGAGAGTAGAGAACAACTCTAATCCTTCCATTCAAAACCATAGAATGTGCCATTATAAGAGATTTATTTCTCCACCTAGAACATAGTTATCAAGATGAGAACTATGACATCAAAACAAGAAAACTAGCCCTAAAATCCCATATTTGTGGGTCAAAATCACCAAATAAATCTAAAATCAAAAGTGGTGCTACCACTAAGACCTTTTCTGGGGGCTGAAAATTAATACCTTTTGGAACCATGGCCTTAATAACCTTGTAATGTTGCCAACAAAAAACTTAAAATCAATCCCTGAATTGAAAAGTGGCATTGATAACAAACTTTTCTTGAGGTTAAAGTTACAAATTTTTTGAAATCATGGACCTAACAGTTGTAAGGGTTAAAACCAGATTCTTAAAATCGGTCAACAAATAAAAAATTGATGCTCCTAATAAAGACCTTTTTCTTTCGTCAGGTTAAAATCACAGTTTTTTTTGAAATCACAACCTTGACCATTGGTACCCTTGCAACTAAAAACTTAAAATCGACTCTTGAATCAAAATAGACGTGGTACTAATAACACTCTTTTTGGTTTTGGGCTTAAAATTGCAATATTTTTAAAGCAATGACCTAAAAGCCATATACGTCTACTAATGAAATCATAAAAAATGAACAAAATTGAAGAAGAAAAGGGAAAGTACATAAAAATAAAAAGAGAATAGTGAATCAAATAAAAAATATAGTGTGTTTTGGTTATAATAATGTGTATTAGTCTAATTTAATGGTGAATTTTTCCATGAGGTGTAGAGTAAGGGGGGACTAGAGTGAAGGTGTAGACTTGTCACAATTGACATGAGATGATTGCTTTTGTCATAAGGTTGAATTCAAAGTATAAAGTGATTATGTCTTAAGGAAAAGTCCCAAGCACATGAGTTTCAACCATGGATTTAAAAAAATTCTTTGCCTTTACTTATTTCCTAATGTATTTATTTATTATAATAATTTAAATAGAATGTAGTAATAAAAAACTATATAGATCCCCTCCCTAGCCTATATCCTTTTTCATGTCTTTTCATTGCCCTTCCTATCACATAAATATTTTTTTATCATATACGAAGAGATAAACACTTGAGTAGGAAAAACAAGCAAACAATGAAACACACGCTACGTAGCATTGGTTTGGTATCAAGGAATGAGAATTTTTCAAAGTCTAAACCTAAGGTATACTGTAATAATCAATTATTCCAATCTTCTAATGAAAAGGTGTCATGTTAGAAGTTTGGATATGATGCATATATGGAATTTGACATTTATTAAGGCAACATTAACCTCCTGTATGTTCCACTTGTGTCACTCACCCACCCTCTTTATCCTCAGCTTGATCCATAACACTCATCCATAAAAGGGTTAATCCTTACTAACTCAATCTACACAAGATTGCTCAATCTTCCAAACTGTTGCTTGGAGCCACTACCATGAGGAGATTAAGTTGTTTTCATTACCTTCCCACATCATCAACTAAGAAGAAATTGTGCCTTTATTCTATTGCTAATTATCTGCAAGGAGCCTTGAAGCCCAAACCTAAGCACCTTCAACTTAATATAACTTTAAATGTGTCTAAGAAGGGATCATTTAATATAGGGAAGAGGTGGATTGATTTTCAGTAACTCTCTCTCACTCTCTCTCTATCTCTCTCTCTCTCTCACACACACCCGAATATCTAGAAATTGTCATTCCCCATCGCTATTCTTACTAAGGAACATCTAGGACATTAATATGAGTAAATGTAGCCTTTAAATAGATAACCACTCATAATTATAAGTAAAGGAAGTGCACAAAAACAATCAAAATAATACTTAATTTTTTTTTGAATTAATGATAATCATTTTGACACCAAAAATTATTATCCAATCAATGATCAAATTATATAGACATCAAATCCTACTCAAAATAAACTTGAAATTAAAAATGATATTATTCCATTAGAATACAATCATTCCATTAATAAATATATTTCAAATATATTTATGTTACATATAATTTGTTAAGATTTACGATACTAAATTAATATGTAATTTGATAAATAAATGTAGCAAGGAAAATCTGATATTAAATTGTATGTGGGCAGAGGAAATCTCTCTTATTTTTATATTTTTACTTTTATTTTATTTTTGCAAATTGTAACATGACTATTCAATTACCTATTTTATTTATATATAATAACCAATATTATAAAAATACGATACAAAAAGTCAACCTATTCTTTATTTTTTAAATGAATAGATAATAACCATCGTTTCCTCGCTAGTGAGCACATGGATTTTAATGACAACTGGGGCTAAGCCTGTTATATTAGTGATTTGGGCGTGGACATAATTCCTTGATATAAATTATAAAAACCATACCAACAACTAAGTCTACATGCCCACGGAATGAAACTTCGTGCTTTCGCGACTTTTTCCTCTTTTATGAAATAGGTTGTGTAACCGTGTGTATATATATATAAACAACAACATTGTTTTTCCTTTTTTTTTGGGCACATTGCTGACATGTGACACTCATTATAAGAAATTTAATAAAAAAATAAAACTAATTAATATAATAGGTTAAAAAAAATACAAAATAAATAATTTAATTAATTAAAGTAAAAAATAAGCAAGATTGTAATATAAGAGTGACTACTATATTAAATGGTTGGAAAAATATATATATATATATATTATAAATTTGCAGTAACTTGAAAAACAAATTTAGAATTAAAATAGATACATATATATTATTTTTCAAGTTTATTTTAAATATAAAGTTAATTACATATATCTTTTATATTTACGTTATTAAAATGTTTTAATTAATATTAATGTTCTTTAAATCTATTATATATTGAAAGGTATTATATTCTTAGAGGTATAATTATTTTCTGAAGTTTAGATAATCTTCGGCAAAATCACATAACCAATCTTTTGTCGACGCGTTTCGAACCAACCAGTGTGGTTCATCGTCACGCGTCGACAAAAGATTGGTTATGTGATTTTGCCGAAGATTATCTAAACAATGTTATGGATCACAAAAGTCTAAATTCCTTAATATTTTCTGAAGTCTTTTAGTTTTAAAAAAAGTTATATATATATAAATATATATAGATATACTCAAGAAGAAAAATGAATTTTGTTTTAGTTCAAATAAAACAAAAGTTTACATATCTCCTTGTCCTTTTTTCTTCACAAAATCAGATAGCAAGAGTCTATGATACTGTAAAAAATATAGATACTTCGACCTGATGAAAAATTTAAACATCTCTGAATCTGCCTACCACTAAATTAGCAAAGAAAAAAAGAGCTATTGATTGTGCATAGTCCAACCAAAAACAACAAGATATGGATGCATTCCTCTGTCCAGAATCCCAAAAAAAAAAACAAAAACCCAATAACATTCAATGTTAAACTTTCATATAGCACAAAAGAGCAGGAAAAAAAATTACATAATAGGATGACCTCCCTCAGATGCCAATATCCCTTAACCTATGAAAAATGCTCCCGCTAAAAAATAGAGTAATAAATCTTACTTGAGCCTTGAATGCACCTTGCCTTTGATAGTGAAACTGCCCTAGTGTTTTGTTCCTAGATATGAGAAATGAAAATCCTAGAGGACCTAATCAAAGTTTGAACCCTATCTATCCAATGAGAAAGATCAGGAGCAGCTAGAAAGGCTCTTTGATTTGCCCATTACGGTCACCTTAGAGTTACCAAATACGTCAATCTTGGCAATGCCCAATCATTTTGCACAGAAGAGGATGCCCCACAGATCCAATATCTCTGCTATATATAAAATGATATTTAAATATTTTATTTAAAAGGGACAATGAAATATTATATTTATAATTGATATTAAAATATTTTTTTTTAAATTTATATTGAAATAGTTTTCGTTTTTAAATATCTTTTTAAATTTCAATCTCTCAAATCTATATTGAGTATGAAAATAATTACACATCTATTCATAACATATTTACATTGCAATCACAAATAATGCAATTTCAATATTTATGAAAAGTGTAATGCAATTTCAATATTTATGAAAAGTGTATGAACTAACATATAAATACCATTTTATAAAGTTTGTTTTTTAATAAATTATATAAACACCATTATATAGAAGTTTTTATTTATAGAAATAAAATGTTAATTTTACTTATATTAAAAAATTATTTTAAATAAAATTAATAATATTATTTTAACAAATAAGTTATTTCAAATAAAATAAATAATTTTAATTTAATAAAAATGAATTTAAATCATTTTGAAAATGTAATTTATTTGATAAAATATGTAATTATGTTATTTAAAATATTATGAAATTTTTGGTTTGATTTTTCTATTTATATTGATGGCATAGTGCTTAGAGTGGTAGTATCTCATAATTATAGTGATAATGAACCAAAACATTTCTTATGTGTGTGAATATAAGACTATTCTATTTACCAATTTTATTAATAATAGGAAAAAAGAAAAAGATTTAATAACCAAATAATTTTGAAATTATAAAATTCTCTTCAAAAACTTTATCCTCATTTCCTTTAAAAAGCATATAAAAATGAAACTCAATTAGTGATTTCCACCTTTATCTTTATCTCCTTAAAAAAGCATATAAAAATGAAACTCAATTAGTGATTTCCACCTCCTACTTCTAGGTCCCCTCATCTCTATTTTAAAAAATCAAAAAATCTGAAAATTAAACTCAATAAGTAATTTCCACCTTAAAACTTGTAAAAATAAACTAAATCCATAATATATTCATGTAAATATTCACCTCTTACCCTTATAAAGTTAACTCTTACTTTTAATCACCCTTAACTATTATAAAACACCTATACAAACACATCCATTTAAGGTGCTTTAATGAGCTTATAAAAAATTCGTTACCTCATAGGCTACGGAGTATATGTTTACCTGAGGCTATTTTGGCAATGTTATAAGATTAAAAAAAGTTATTGAAAGTTTCTTTATACTCTAGTAGTTAAGTATTCATATGTTTTTATTATAGTAGTGTTATATATCTATATATATAAATGATTTATGATCTTCATTTTAACATAATATTTAAGAAAATAATTTAGTTAATCAAATAGAAATACATTTATAAATATAGATGATTATTTTGAGAAAAGACAATCTCAAATATTAAAAAAATCCAACACAAAGTGTTCTTATTTTTGTTTAAACTCTTTCATTTAAAATAGTCATAGTTTAATAATTATGTTTTTTGCTTTGAAAGTTTTGGAAATTCCGATCATATTTTGAAAAAATCTGGCAGGGATTTTTATAAATCCAAGGAAAAGTTGTTAAATTTCATAATTTTAACTGCTCTAGATGTTTTTGATGGTGCTGAATCCATTTCCACGATAAAAAAGACATGATTCAAACACTGCATTTACAAGATTTTTTGAAATTTTTTTACCATAATTCTGACTACTTTTGACAGTCTAAACAATTCCTTCCCTCCATAAATGACTCATTTAAAATATCTCAACCTTTCCAAAAATCAATTATAGATTCACTCCTTAGTTAACTCACGAAAATTTCTTTAAAAATCAAATATATCTTTGGGAAAATAAATAAAAGAACTAAGTAATTACGTAACTTCTCACAACTCGACAGATAGCAGTGGTTCATCGACATACCCTTTTGGATTTAATTGTTGATATCCTTTGAAACAACGAACTAGACCAGACAAGCATGCAAGTCTTGGTGAGTGAGTTTTTAATGATGTATTGCCTTGGACTATGTAGTCGAAAATTTTAGTACAAAAAAAAAAAAAACTAAAATAAACATTGTAAAGAGCATGACATTTTTCTTTTTTTTTTGGGTTACAATGAAACTAATGCTCCAAAAACCATTCCTATAGGTCAGTGGTAGTGACATAATAATAAGTCATAATTATTGAATGGTAAATAATTTAATATATTATACTTGGTATTTTAGAATAATTTCTTCAAATTTAAAATATTCTCTCCTTTACACTTTATCTTAATGATCTTATTAACTAATCTTATTAGATGTGTTTGTATTAGAAATTTTATATACTATATATATTATTATCAATGATCTTATTCATGTAAAATTTGCATGCAAGAATAGGTATTATAAAGTTAGTTGTTTTTAGTGAGATTTTTTGGAAGTTTTTGTGGTGGTTTTTCCAATGTAATTTCTCTAAAACCTGGTAGAAATTTTTTGAAATCTTAAGCTTGATGGGTAACTCTTGCACAATCGAAGTGCCCTAGGGGTTTCTCAGGGTGTTGAATCCATATATACAGTAAAAAAACTAGTTTAAATAATATAAATCAATATTTCAACTCAAATTTTTCCACCGGCACTAAAAAGTCCAAAAAGTCGCACTAAAGACAACTCCATTATAAATAAGTAAAGCCCTAAGAAATGTGTTTTTTTAACAATTTTAAGTTCTAGAGTTCTTCTTAAATTTGGTGAAATATTTTTTGGTTAGATTGTAATTTTTTGTTATTTAAATGTATAAATGGATTTAGTGCCTTGAAAATCCCTTAGAATACTTGTATTTTGTAGAGTTCACGAATAAAGCTTGTGATTCCAATCATTCTCTGTGAAATTTCAAATGAATTTTAGCAAATAATATGCTCAAAAGCACTCCAAAACATAAAACAAATGATCTACAACTATTTTTTTCCTATGAAAAGAAACTCGTACTTCCATTAAAATATAGAAAGAAAATACATTTTTTATTTACACACTAGGCTTGTGCATTCATCATGGATATGCTCAGATCCTTGAGTGGCATACATAGAAAAAAATATGCGTAAAGTAGTTCAAAGAAGTCGGCCAAAACAACCCTGAAGAGAAGCATAAACATAGGAGAGAAAGAACAAAAATATAGTACAATGGGGAGATCAAGTAATGTAGAAATCACTAATCTTCCCCTTATTTCTTTTCTTTTTCTGGACCTGTTGTCATTCCCCCTAATTTGGGCCAACTAGAACCATAGCCTACTCACTTGTGGATGGCTTTGGAGGATGATCTCTATCCGAATTTGAGTTTTCTGATACATGAACATGTTTTGTGCCCACCAACCCATCCTCCATGAATGTCTCTTTTGTTTGATGATATGTAACCAATTGTTTTTCCTTATCTACCCTGTTCTAATTAAGAGAAGCAACAATCTGGGTCACATCACCCCCTACTATGTGGGAACCATGATGTACATGGGCATCCTCTTCTATTTGGTCTAGTTGTCTCTCCAAGATTCCCTCTTCCTCTATGGCTGATAGGTGAGGATCTTAATACTGCCATCCTTTTTGTTTATTGACCTACCTATTTTTATTCTTTGGGTTATTTTTAGCCTAAGGACGTGTTTTGTAAGTGGCCGATTTGAAAACATGTGTGGCATCAAATGTAGAAAATGCAGCAAGAAAATCTAGTTTTGAATTTGCCTTGGTTAATCTAGATTAAAATTCGAATTTCTATTTCAGCAGAATCCTTGGAGGTATTTAAATAAGGTGACATGGGACTTGTCATTCAGTTAATTCAAGTTGGGGGAGCTTGAGTTTAGTTTAGCATGATTGATTGCTAATTTGTAGCAATCTATTTCATTTAATTTGAGTTATTGTCAATTTAACTAGTTCTAACTGTCAGAAGAACTAGTGGAGGTGAAGTTGTGGAAGTGGAACTTCAACCACACTCAGTGATCAACCAATTAACTGATCAATCATCCCAAAATAATTATTGCATGCAGATAATTAGAGTTACCTAGATGAGATGGAGGTTCCAAGGTAGTGTACTATCAGTCTTAACATATTCCAATGTGTACATGTGGTGCATGCAATCAGAGATTGACCTAAGGCAATTGCACAATTCCATGGTGCGAAATTCCTAAAAAATAGGGGCAGTTTCCCAAGGGAACAATGCAAGGAAATAAGAGCTTGGGAAGGCTTGAAATTGGCTAAGTGTTGGCCAGGTTCAATTAGTCAAGCATAGGGACAGACTACACACTTGCAAGGTGTGCTCAAGCTTGAGAAAGCATATGTATTTCTTGTCTATTCTCTAATTAATGCAATAATATAGATAGTAAGAGGTTTTGAGCAATTGATTTCCCCTAGATAAATATTTGTGCATGTGTAATGTTTCATTTTGCATTGCTATGATTCTTATTTTAGATGGTGAATTAACTTCTACAAATCAGTAGAGTGGCTTCAATTCTTGTGATTTAGTAAATTTCATGAGCGCGGTATTGAATCTACACATTAGTTTCTACATGGTGTCAAAGTTGGAATCACTATAGAGTAGAGATTTCAAAGTTGACATTGCAGGAGGTATGAATTTGGAGATCAGGATTGTAGGTTTTCTTCAGGACTGAGAAGATGGCTTTCAATGGACAAAGGATCGACTATGCCCTTGACGGAAGCTTGAATTATGTTGCATGGAAGGAACACATGGAGGAGGTATTAGAGAATAATGGGTTGAAGGAATTCGTTGATAATGGTATTCTGAAACCAACAAAATCTTATGCAAATGGTCTAGAATCATGGAAGAAGTGTGTTGCTAAGGCGAGGAGGATCATATTAGAGGGAGTATGATACCATATTGTCTCAAATATCCATGGGAAAGAGACTCAATATGGAATGTGGCAAGCATTGATGGATTTTTTCCAGAATAATAGTGACCACAGGAAGCTGGCACTCAAGAATAAGCTTTGAAGTACCTGAGTAGGTTCACACAATGTTGTGATGAACTTGGTTAATTTGGTGTTACTGTAGCAGAGGATGATTTAGTGAGCCTATCCCTTTTAGGCCTTCCCAAGAGATGGCACAGCTACCAAGATTCAGTGAATGGGAGGGAGAAACAACCAAATTGGGAATGCTTGTGGTTCGATTTGGTAAAGGAGGAAATAAGGAGGAATACGAGAGACGTGACTTCATCCAAGGGCAAGGATGAGGAGCATTGTGCCTTGGATGGAAAGGAAAGGAAAGGGAAAGAGAAGAAATCCCAATCCAAAGCAGAATCTAGCTAAGGGGGAAAGAAGAAAGACTTATCTAGAATCAAGTGCTTTCACTATCATGAATTCAGGCACTATTCCACAAAGTGTCCACACAAGAAGGCAATTAAGAAGACCATAGGAGGAGCAGCGGGTGAAGCCTTAGCTTGATAGTTTAAGCTTGATTTTACTCCCATTTCATGCATGACCAACACAATAATGGGAAGCATGTGGTATCTCGACAAAGGTGCCTCGTTCCATATGACAGGGAATAGAGATTTTTTCAGTGATTTGGAGAAGAAGTATCTCCATATGCACATCGAGATGGGAGATGATGGAAGGTACAATGCTACCGGGATTGGTACAGTCACCTTTTAGAGGGAGTCACCCTCCCCTGTGACACTCAAGGATTTCATGTTTGTTCCAGGTCTAAAGAAGAATCTTGTATCTGTTGCAGTTTTGGAAGACTGTGGCTACGATGTGATTTCCAGCAAAGGAAAGGAATTGTTGAGACACATAGCGACGGGACGAGAGAAGCAGATTGAGGTTTGTGTGAAGAACTCTATAAGCTAGACATGGAGGATTGTGTTGCATTGAGAACAAAGATGAAGAAGGTGCAAAGTCATGATGTTGACGAACTTTGGAATAAAATACTTTTCCATTTTCATCATGGTGCTTTGAAGATCATGCAGCAGATTACCATAGGCCTCCCTAAAGGAGCACTAGAGTAGGAGGACACGTGCAAATGGTATACCTTGGGGAAGTACACAAAATCAACTTTCCATGATTGGGACAGTAGAGCAAATGTAGACCTTGAAAGGATCCACTCTGATGTTTGTGGAACTTTCTCGACAACCTCCACTGCTAGACACAAGTAGTTTGTCATCTTTATTAATGACTACTCGTGGAAGTGATGGATCTTCTTCATGTGGAAGAAGGATGTGACTTTCTTCAAGTTCTTCGAGTTCAAGGCACTAGTGGAGAAAGAAATGGGAAAAAAAGTGAAGGCTCTCAGGAGCGATAATGGAAGTTAGCACGTGTCGAATGAGTTTAAAAATTTTGTGCAAAAGAAGGCATTCGACGAGAGTTGAGAACAGCCCACAACGCACAACAAAATGGGGTGGCTGAGAGGAAGAACTTAAGCATTTTGGGAGTAACATGGGTGATGTTGCATGACCAAAGCCTACCTCTGCACTTGTGGGCTAAAGCATGTAATAAAGTGGTCTATTTGCAGAACATGAGTCCTCATCGAATTCTTGGAATGATCACACCATAGGAGGATTTCTCAGGGAGGAAGACAGATGTGTCACACTTTAGGATCTTTGGGGCCTCTGTCTATTACCATGTCTCCAAATAATTAAGGAAGAAGTTAGAGTCGATTCAGATCGGGCAGGTAGTCCATCAGAACGGAAGAGCACGTCAGGTGGAATTTTCAGTGTTGGGTCCGCGACAGTTTCTTGGTATAACAGGAAGCAAAGATCAATGGCACTCAACTCAGCAGAAGCAAAATACATGGTTGCAAGTCAAGCAACATGTGAGGTTATCTCAATGGGGAAGATACTTGTTGGCTTGTTTGGTTAGATGATGGATCCTACTATGATTTACTATGATAATCAGAGTTGTATCAAGCTCTCTGAAAATCATGTTTTTCACAATCGATCCATGCATGTTTATATCCAATATCACCATCTACGGGATTGCGTGTAGAGGTAGATTATATTATTGCAGTACATTCTGACCGAGGAACAAGATGCAGATATTTTGACAAAGGCCTTGTCAAGAGGGAAGCTTAAGTTCCACAGGTGCAGGATAGGGGTGGTTGATAATCCATTTCTTGCTAAGAGGGAGTGTTCAAAATGCAACAATAAAATCTAGTTTTGACTTTTCCTTAGTCAAACTAGATTAAAATATGAATTTCTATTTCTGCAGAATACTTGGGGGTAGTTAACTGAGGTGACATGGAAATTTTCACTCATTTAAGTTAGTTAATTCAAGTTGGGAAGCTTGAGTTTAATTTAGCATGACTGATTGCTAATTTGTAGCAATTTGTTTTAGTTAATTTGAGTTATTGTCAGTTTAACTAGTTTTAATTATCAAAAGAACTAGTGGAGGTCAATTTGTGAAAGTGGAACTTCAACCACACTCAGTGATCAATCAACCCAAAATAATTGTTGCATGCAGATATTTCGAGTTACCCAGTTGAGATGGAGATTCTAAGGTAGTGTACTATTAGTTGTATCATATTCCAACAATGTGTACATGTGGTGCATGCAATTAGAGATTGACCTAAGGAAATTGCGTAATTCCATGGTGTGAAATTCCTAAACAATAGGAGAAATTTCCCAAGGGAACAATGCAAGGAAATATGAGCTTGGGAAGGCTTGAAGTTGGCTAATTTTTGGCCAATTTTAGTCATTCAGGCAGATGGATAGACTATACACTTTCAAGGTGTTCTCAAGCTTGAGTAAGCATATGTATTTCTTCTCTATTCTCTTATTTATGCAATACAGATAGTAAGGGATTTTGAGCAAATTCTTTCCCCTTAGATAAATCTTTGTGCATGTTTGATGTTTCCTTTAAAATGACCATGATTCTTATTTTAGATGGTGAATTAACTTCCACAGATCTGTAGATTAGCTTCAAGCCTTGTGATTTTGTAAATTTCATGATCAATATTGGATCTACACATTAATTTCTACATCTAAAAGTCATATTCTCATAATCTAATACTTGAGTCCAACTAAAAGTCTTTATGTTTCATTTAGATATGGCCAAGAAGAACTTTACCGAGGTCTATCTCTACACATATTTTGGCAAAAGTAAAAAGTCCTTTCTCTTTGCTTTCATGGTCCATCTTCTTGAATTTTCAAATAGTATTCCCAATGTCCTCTAGGACCGTATAGTGACAGAAGGCTAGGGGAATACTTGGAAGTCTCACCCATCCCAACATTGTAGAAGCCACCATAGTTGTAATATCAAACTATGGCAACCATTGCGTAATGAAAAGCCCATTATTGCCCCAAAACCATGGCCCTTCATTCAAGACAATATATGTTTCTTTTTGTGTGGCAAATTATATAGTGAAAAAACCTTTAGAGAATAAACATATGTTGCAGTTTGGCATCCAAAGAGTTAATATCCATTAATGTAGTTCTTTAGGTTTGGGCCAAAATTGATTAACCTACAAATGACAACCTCTGATTTGAGAGCATAAAAGAGAGAGTTTACCTCTGTAAGATTTACTTCCATGGTTGGTACATTCTCCGTTTATTCAACATTGTAAAGACTAGGATTATTTTGGATCAGAGGTCCAGATCTATTTTGGGGTTGTTCAGGAGGAAGGGAAGCTTTTCCCTTTGCTACATCCTTGTAAGAAACTGAGCCATTTTGTTTTGTGGATATAGGATCTCCACGCAACAATAAATTTAGAACAATGGATGAATTCCTGAAGATACCATTGTATTTGATATGTGTACAGTCCTAGAGAAATTTCCCTCCATATATGGGTTTTGATACTCAACGGGAAGTTCTAAATACTCTATTTCAGAACATAAATAGTTTCTTAGGCATTTTTCCAAAATAGGGATGTCTTTCCATCAACACTCTATATGAAATTCTTGTAAGCATATGAATCCCCCTTGCTTAAGGAATGAAATACACCAAACAGGGATGGAATTGATCCCTTTTTTGTGTGTTAAAATCCCTACTAGAGCCAGATCCATTTCCCTTCACCGGCCCCGACACACCCAAATCAACACACAAGGAAATAGAGAGGGATCTTTTACATCGTCCAAAATAGAGGAATGTATGCTGATAGAGGAAAAAACCAAAAGTATAAATACCTTTTCACCAGATACATTAGACATAGTACTCAATAGAAGCCCAAGATATGAATAAAATGAGTTCAAACATTTGAAACAATGGCCAACCTTACGACGACCATGCTAGAATTTTGTTAAAAAATTTAGAGCCAATATTTGAAAGCTTTTCATGATTTTGGAAACAGGTAACGTCCATAAGAAGGGCCTTGATAGAGGGGAGTTGTCTAGAACCAGATCCATGTCTATCATAAAAAATCTTTGAAGCACAACATTGAAAGGAAAGTTGAACCACCACATACGAAAATCCACGAGATCCCCGACCATGGTTTTATGCAAATGAGGACATGGCCTCTCCATGCCAAAGGCGATGGATAACACCCAGAGCATGTAGAATCTTGGCGATGGTGCAACCCCCTGTTGGCTTGAGGGGGATTGGACCCAAGTTCAGAGTTAGTTGCGCTAGCCAACAAAACCCTACACTATTGTACATTTCAGCAACAACCCGCTTAACACAAGCTACAGTCTTGCCCAAGGCAGTATTGGGCGATGCTAGAACCAAATTTATGCACCCAAAAGGCTATGTGATGTGGGGTTAGGGCATTTCTTCAATTCAAGCCTAATCTAACCTTCATGAACCCTTATCCCCAAAATCCCCAAACTTAAAGCGATTTTCAATTAACAGAGTTATGAACTTCGTGTAAACAAATAGTCATTCATAAAATAACGTATAATAGTAGATCCAACTCTTTGTGAAGCAATTAATACAAAAATACAGATAAATAGAATTTAATTGCGCGTAAATATAGAAAACACTTAAGTATATAAATTGGACACAAAATTGCTTCAAATACTCTTTATTTCCTTATATATTTAATATACCGACTTTCCAGATCTTGCGCACACAGTTGTAGGGACCCGTGCACTTAGCTGTGGACTTACGAAGGTCTCCGTGCACTCAACTGCATGAGCCTTCCCCTTCGCCAAAAATATAGAAAGATCGTACCCACTCAAAACATATCAAATCCCATTCTCTTTATTGATTGATTTCCTTAGACTCGCTAAGACACCCTTTTATATACTTTTTTCTATTAAAATACCATGGTCTGCAAACCATGGGTGAATCTCAAAACAATAACAAAATGTAAGGGGTTTTGACCTTCCTAAAACCCCTTAACTCCTATTGACCTACGCACTATGATCTCCACTCCTCAAAATGTGGAGACTTTACAATATTTTATCAAAAGTTGACCCAGGGACCCCGTTCCAACAGGTCCCCAACAAAATATGTGACTCGTCCTCGAGCCAATCCGCTAGTGCATTATGGATCTTTTCTTTCAAGCTATTGAACGAAGACTTCACTAGGTGAAATGCCTCCATGAATTGTAGTGCTTCCTGTTGAACTTCTTCGACCAAATTTTCCGTAGTCTTCCCTTCTACTACTAAGCTGATCATTCGGTACATTTTTTGCATACTCTTGAGCGTGCGTTCCACAATTTGTGAGAGTTTCCCTACCTCTTCTTCCCACGGATGCATCCATGCAGTGATAATCTGCATCTTCTTCCTCAACTCCTCGATTTGTGCTTGTAGGGATTTCCCTTCTTTCAATCAAGTTAACCATTGCATAGGTGCTAAGGTGCACGTTGTTGCCTTTATCTTGTCATACTACAATTTCTTGTCTTGGATGGCTACTTCAATAATTTTCACCTGTGGGTCCTCCTGCAGTGAGGCCCATAGTTACAACGTTTCTTCGAACAGTTGGCTATAGTCCTTCGCTGCAGCGTCGAGCTTTCCCTTATCTATTCTGGTGGCAGCCTCGTGCTACTCTCAAATCTCAAGTGGCATGGTGGGCTGCAACTTCAATTGAAGCTTAGTAATTTTCATCTACAGAGAAAATGAACTTTATCCACCCGCGCCTTTGATTCTCTGAATGCATCTGCGAGTTGTTGCACTTTGTCTTTTGAAGCGACCTCAAACTGAATTTGGAGCTTTGGAAGCCCACTGCATACTATGGAAATGGCCTGCTCCAGTTGCACCCTTCTTGCAGCTGCCTCATCGCGATCTTGAAGAGCTTTGTGATTTTCATCGCACATCTGCTGACTAATGATCTTCACATCTTTTATCACCATGAAAGCCCATTGCTCTCGCACCTTAAGCTCATCTACTACACCCTGGTGTAGCTCATGCAATATATGTAGAGGGAGTGGTGCGAGGTTAATACTCACGTCCTTAGGTAGCTGCACACTCTCTCTAGCTGCGGAATCAGTCAAGTGTAAGGATCCATCAGGCAGGGGTACAACAGGGAGCTCTAAAGTGAGTACCAACTGCACACTACTCGATGTCGTTGGTTCCACACTCGCTTGAGAGGAGCTTGCTTGAACCACACTTGATTGAACCTGGCTCACTTGAGTCTACAATTCCTTGAGGCCCTCCTGGAACTTAATCAATACGGACTGGTACTTCTATTTAATGTGCCCCCAGATGTCTTCCATCGTCGACCTGAAAGTATCTCCAATTTCATCAAGGTCCCCCTTGGTGAGGACCATGGCCTCTGGGCGAGAAAACTTATTAGATTTTTGCTTCTTACGTGCACTTCCTGCAGTTGTCTTTTGTCATCATTTGATAATAAAGGAAGAATCAATGTCCTCTGGGTCTACATAGGGGTCTTCACTACCCTGATCAGGTTCTTCTCTATGTTTCTCTTCTTGTTGCTCACGTTCTAGAGCCTGCGTGGTATTCTTTTCCAGGTCGATGGTCACCTTCTTATTTTCCTTCTGCGCCTCTTTACTAGTCACTGTTGTGCCCTCTACAATATCGGTCAGAAGAAGCCAGTCAGTTGGCCACCGAAGGACTAGCTAGGCGATATCATCTTTGGTGACCAGAAACAGCAATGTCGTCCAATTCTTTGTCAAATCATGCCTTGCGCGAATGTATACATGGTGGAAATCGGCCTTAAAATCAGTGATGCGCTAATATTCTGTGAATAGACTTGATGACAACCTTGGCTTTTGGTTAATCACCATTCACAGGTCCATTTCAAATAATACCCAAAACATCTTATTTTCTATTACACAGGCAGGGTCCTTTGTTGCCCACAGCGAGGCAAATCTGGTAGCCTTGCACAACTCCGGATCCATAGTAGGGAACTGTGAATCATCTGGTGTCCTCCAAGCTATCAGTGCGATCAACAATAATAGCCATGCATAGTGGAATGCTTTACCATCCTCCTACACTTCACGACAATCATCTAGGAATTCTTGACACAAGTATTTTGCCCAATTGAATTGAACCCCCTTGCTACACTGTGCAGCCAAGGATACCACTAGCGCCGCTAATTCATCTACCTGACACTTTTGCATGATCTTGCCTGCCAAAATATGTGTAGCAAACCGCACAACTTTGTCTAAGATGGAACTGATGGCATAGCCCCTAGACTTCTTGACCAAACCAAAGTCACTTTTCATTTGATCCGCAAGATTTTTCTCCTGTGACTTCCCCACAAAATCATATGCGAGGTTCGCGCCTTGATAGGGAAGCATTGTGATTCTTCATATCAACATGTTGTCAATTGGGATGGGCTCTCCCAGCTAGAGATAGCCATGATGGACCAGCGCCAACAATTGGCACAGAAAAATAGTGTTAATGATGGTTCGGCTAAAATGTGGGACATACAACATGTTTAGAAACCCTGCACACTCAATATCGGCCGCCCATTTCATTGGTTCAAGTCTTGTAAGGCCTGCCTCCTCATAGTATACTGCCTTCAGATACTTATTGGGTTCCAATTGTGGAAATTTCTCATGGTCACCCAAATCCAAATCTTCCATCTTCAGGTATGGTACCTGGGCCAACAATTCACCCTCAATAGGTACTTCCTCCTGCAACAATAGTGTGAATACCTAGAACTTTATAGAGTCTGGGTCCTTAGTTACTTTCAAGCTAGGCTTCCGTGGTGGCATATACGACAGAAACCGATAAATTGGCTCCGCACCTTCTGCACTAATATCCTCAAACCCCTCATTTAGTTCTTCTTCATCCAAGTCCTATGTCTCCATTGGATTCTTGTTTTATCCATTTTTCCCTTCTGTCTCTGCTCAGTTGGAACTTTTTGCAACGATTGCCGAACTGGGGTCTGTTGCGGTTTATTCTGCTTTTTCTCACCTACCACAAAGGTAATAGGCTTTGGCCTCAGCAACTTGGGTGTTGTAGCATGGACAGGAGGTGTTGTAGTCATGATTTTTCCTAACCCTCTCTTCAAGAACTCCTGCTCAACTTCCTCCCAACTCAGGTAACCAGGAATGCAACAACACACTCGGCTCGTGAAGCGCAAAAACACATAGCAAATTCTCAAGGAGAAAAGTGTCCAAATGTGGAGTGGGGTGTGATATTTATAACCCGATTCAAATTCAAACTGTCTTTTCCCCCTCAAATATTCCTCATAAATGAGAATTTGGTGGCATATTTTCCCATATTTGCGCCTTAAATGCATTTCCCACGCTCCTTTCAATGGAAAATTCCCTGTCAAATCAACTATAATTGTTCCAACAATCATTTTTTGTTCAATTTGTGTGGCACTCCTCCTTGTGGCAGAGCTACCTCATCATAGCTTCCACCAGTGCCATCGTACACAACATCGTGCAACCCTCCTTATTTTATAAATTTTTTCCTCATTAGAGTAGTTTATAGTTTTGCACTCTCTTTCATCTACCAGAAGCAATAAGACTTTTCTGCGATCATGTAGTCATTGCGCAAGGGCGAGAACATCCCTGTAAACTTTCAATCTACTCCCATTAATCCTACCAGGAAATACTTCCCCATTCAGCTTCACGAGATGAACTGCGCCACCATCTGAAATATCCTTAATTACATACGATCCTAGCCAATGCATCTAAAACTTGCCCGAAATTTGGTAAACTTGTTGTCATACATTAGGACCAAATCACCATTCTTGAAAGTGCATTGCTTAATGTGGCGATCATGCCACGCCTTTTCTCTATCTTTCTACACCTTTTGATGAAAGCCAACCAAAAAGCGGTCTTCCTCTAATGGAAGTATCTGCACTAGGCGTTCCTCCATTACGTTGTGATCTTCCATCTCAGTTACTGCTGCGATCCTTAGGATGGGCACTATGTATTCCATCGAAATCACCGCTTCTTTTCCATAAACTAGTCAAAATGGTGTTTTTCCAACCAATTTCATACAGGTTGTCCTATATGCCCATAGAACCACTGGTATGCGCACATCCCAATCATTCCTATTAACATTGCAGACCTTTGTCAAGGAATTCTCCAAGATTTTGTTGAAAGCTTTGACAGTTCCATTTGCTTGGGGATGATACGGCATACTCTTTTGATGGTACATCTGAAATTCTTTTGTTAAAGCTGCAATTGTCTCATTCAAAAAGTGTGAACCTCAGTCACTCATCAGAATCTTTGGGCATCCAAACCTTGACATAATAAAGTCAAATGCAACTTCACAACAGTGTCTGCATTGTAATCCTTCACAGGTTGTGCCTTGGTCCACATGGTTAAATACTTCATTGCAGTGATAATATAACATGCTCTTGTCTTCTTCCATGGTGGTTGAATAGGTCCAATGAAGTTAATTTCCCATTTATCAAATGCTTGTAGCATGACTTGTGGATTTAATGGCAGTTCAACCCTTCATGATGGCCTCCTGGTCCTTTGACACACATCGCACGTGCTACAATACTCCTTAGAATCTTTATGTACAGTAGGCCACCATAATTATGACCGTAGGATCTTTTGCACAGTTTCCTTGCTTGCATAGTGTCCTCTAGCGACACCACCATGTGCTTCAACTAGAATATAGTCTCTTTCATATTCAGGCACATATTGGCATTGAAATTCATCTGACCCCATCTTATATAATTTCCCTGCAATCACGGAAAAATCTGCAGCCCTGACAACTAATTCCTTCTTCTGATGTGTTGTATAACCTTCAGGAGCTATGCCAGTAGATAAAAACTGAATAATATCTACAAAATGGTCATCCGCGATCCTTACAACAAAGAGTTGCACGTCAGACAATCCTTCATCAATATTTGTAGGCTCTTCACCATTCTCGATCCGAGAGATGTGGTCCGGTCTAGCATTCAATCTCCCAGACTGCACTTTCACTTCAAAATCATATTCCTGGAAAAGGAGAAACCATCGACAAATTCCCCCCCCAACACATGCTTATTGACCAGGTACTTCAAAGAAGAATGGTTCATGTACATCTTAAAGTGCGTGTTACATAGTAATTTGTCACCGTCCCTATTACCCCTTCTCCTGCACCTTGGAGGACTTATTCTGGGACTTGTGAGAAGTGACATGACTTGGAAACACTCGCATTGTATTCCCCTAAGTATGTACTTCATATGCCCTGAAGACACCTTCTGCAAAATACCCATAAAAATAGCCCTTTTTCCATTGGCGTGGTTCCACTGTGTATCACTCGCGCCAATGGGGGAAATCCTCCAAAGAGGGCGCGCCAGCTAGCGCTCTGTCTCAGAGTCACACTCGCGCCAGCCCAGTTGGGTAAATTTTTTAACAAACAAACTTACGAAGGTTCTTCCTAACCTATTCATGAACTGATTCCATCTTGAGTTAGTTCAGTTGGGATTCGAATCTCCATAGAAGGGAAGTAGTTCTTCACCTCTCATGGAAGCTTCTTAGTGATAAAGCCAATCCCATGAATCTTGTGGATGACCCTAACTCCTTCTCCTCTATCTATAAAAGCTTGTCCTTTTGCCTTTGACAAGTTAGTCTCCAAGTTCCAAATTCTAAGTCCCAAAGTCTAAGAATTGCTAAGCTCATGCTACAAGAAGCCCTCTTCATTCCCATGAAGCTAAATCTAAAGTGAGGAGATTCTTTTCCAAGTAACCAAGGAGAGAGAGGCTTGTTCCCCATTCCCAACAAGCTTTGCAAGGCATGTGCTGCTGATCACCCAGCCAAAGGAGGATTTGACATCAGAACTATGGTTGTATTCTTCTTTGTTGTTTATCAATAATAGACGACTATCATTATGGTTCCACTCTTGTTATTATTTGTGATGATGTTGAGTTATATCCTTTTTGACTGATATATAGTTGCATCTATTGGATTTTATGTTTGAGTTTGTGTCGTTCTTTGCATGTGCAGGTGTCCATTCACAAGGATCGTGGGGATTGTGACCAGCCGGAGCAAAGGAACGGGAGCGACGACTCTTCTACAAGTACTAGTGTTGGAATCCAGGTAGGCCCTCGTCATCGGTCTTTGATTTGCAATTAGGAACCTGGGTGTTAGCATTGTTTGATTGTTGCTAGACCCCATTTGGGCTAGTAGGGATCGCCTCTGTCTGCAGAGGGGATTTACCTCCACAACAATTTGGCGACTCCACTGGGGAACTGGCTTTTTGCCTTGTTGTTTTGTCTTGTTGTTTGATTTGTAAACTTTAGACGGAGCCCGAAGTACGGCTAGATAGCCTTCGAAACGCTATTGCTATGCATTAGCAAAGTAGATCAATGCCACTTCAGTCCATCTCCGGTTTGGTTTACGAGCTGAACGGCTTGGAACTTGCCTTGTTTCTTGGTTGTTTCTTGGTTTCTCCTACATGATTAGCTTTCTGGGTTGAGTCCCTGTGTTGCTTCTTGCCCCTTGGTGTACCTGGGTACTGTTGACTTAGCTTTGGCTTGTTTGTTTTTTATTTTTCCATAGCAAACTCGGCTGGCGCTCTTTAATAGTGTTACAGTCGTGCCAGTTGGCGCAATTGCACATTGTACTACCCGCGCCAATCCCTGAAAGGCGCTATTTTCAGCTTGACAGTCGTGCCAGGCCTGGGAACTTTTGAATTTTGCTTGTTTCTGAGCCTCCTGAGCTTGGTTTTTGTTCTGGGTACCTTTTTTCGACTACTTGAGCGTGTTGGAGTCTTGTTTTTATTTTTTGATCTTTGGAACTCTCAACCAATTTCCTTGATTGGCACTTGATTGTTTCTTGGATTACATTAGAATCATCTTGTGTTTGAGAATTCTCTTGCATAGATCACACTTGCATAATTAGAATTCTAATTTTCAGAATGTGCATAGATTACATTTGCATACTTTTCAAGTGAATTGTGCATAGATTACCTTTACCCTTTGGATGTTTGCCATTTTCTATCGATTTCACATTTCTAGCCCTAGGGCATCTAATGGCTTTGTGTGTCGAGCCTTCCTTAGGAGTTTTGGCCTTCTATTGGTCCAGTCGATTCTTTGATTACTCCCTTGCACTTGTTTGGTGGTTGTAAATCGTTTTGTTGCGTTATTTGGGTGACTTGCTTTGTCTTCACTTGAATTCCGCTTCGTCTCACTTTGAGCCTAGATTACACGGCTCATTGGTGTCTTTGGGATCTTTCTTGTTCTTTGGAGTTTTGATTTGTGATTTAGGGAACTGAATGTGTTTGCATTGAGTGAAATTTGTGTTTTTACTCTTTTGTTATTATTTCTCAAAGTTGTTTAGTGCGTTTTGCCATCAACAAAAGAAAAAATCTCTTTTGCTTTGTATTAGTTAATGAGAATTAGAACTTTTCATTTTGATTAGTGATTAGTGATCTCGAAGAAAAGTTTGTTAATTCCCATTAGCTGCATTAGGGAAGTTCTTTGTTGTTTTTTGATCATTTCGTTTGCGTGAAAGCTCTCAAACCCCCTCGTAACTAGCATTCATTGAATGAAATGACATATTTTGGCATATAGTTTGCATTTAAGGAATTTTTAGAGATTACACACGGTAAGGCCTGAAAACTGAAACCTAATACAAGATCAACTTTAAAATGAACTGAATAAATCTAACAATGCATTGGAACATAATGCACACTTTTTAGAGGTCTAGGCTAGAGACGTGCTCTAGCGTCGTTAAACCTAGTCACTTTTGTTTCCACTCAAGGTTGGGTGATTCCTCCTTATGTGACTCAATTGTGGTCTAGTACGGACTTGTGCTCCCATGTACCGTCGAGTATATGGGGAGACCCCACTAGGTTATCATCCTTTATCCATAGGAAGCCGTGTCTGCCGCCTTACAAGCCGTAATGCACCGAACACAACATTCGGGAAGATTGACTGTCGTACGGAAAGTCCTTGGTTTTCATATGACTGCCAAGGTGTATATGCAGTTTTACGGATTTGTTTGGTAAACCTTTTGCCTAGTTCTCCAGAGTAGTCACTTTTGATCCTTTTCAGACTCCCTAAAAGAAAAGGCTCATCTGAGCATTTGTCACTTCGGGCTCATTAAACATTCGAAGGCGACTAGAGTCATCTTTTTGTCCTTTTCTCGACTCTTAAAAAATGAAAAGGTCAAGTTATGTCCTTGCGTCTTAAAATTTATTCGGCCACGATTCACATTTACCCGGTTAGATCTTGTTTGCGTTAGTTTGAGTAGGGTTCTTTCTCATTTGTGATGGCAGATTTTCCGGAGCTTACCAACCCAGGCATCCCCTCTGATGGGAATCCTGGTCATTTCCCTCCTTTTGGAAATGTTGGTGCTCCTTACATGGCAACGTTGTCCCTTCCTGGGTTAACTGTTGGGTTGCCTATTTGGTTGTTCTCAACCTCTCTGGTCCCTACCATCTCAACTGCTGGTCAATCAGTTCCTCCACCCGAACAACATCATGTTGATTCTAAGGTGGACCTCTCCCCTTCTTCGCCTGTTTCTGCGTCCTCATCTTCTACTTCGCCTGGTGAAAGTCTGGATTCAAGTAACCAGGTGGCTAAGAAGAAGAAGAAGAAGATGAAGAAGAAGAAGTCTTCTAAGCAAGAGGTTAAAAGTACAACTCAAGTCGAGCCACCTTCTGCTCCTCCGCGGAAGGTCAAATTTCCTTGTAGATTGTGTATGGATGACCACCTTCTTCGTGATTGTCCTGGCATTCCCAGGATCTTAGAAGTATGGTCTCGCAATCCAGCTCATCCCTCATCGTCCTCTAAAGCTCATGGCGATGCCATCCTATCAACTGACAACATTCAGAAGAAAGGGAAGATTCAAATCCCTGTA